>JAFVLL020006020.1:0-14362 GCA_021397915.2 Tor tambroides | reverse complement strand
AATGCAGCAGAGTTTGAAAAATCCTTGTTTGTGTGGGTGAGGAGAAGTAGTTCATCCGTTTTGTTAGGAAGGGATCGGAGATTCGCTAGATGGATACTAGGGAGCGCTGTTCGGAAGCCGCGTTCGCGGAGCTTAACCAGCGCGCTTCCCTCTTTTCCGTCTAAGCGCGCGTTTGACTAGGACCGCTGCCCCTCCGACTAGAACATCCAACAAAGCGTCTGAATAATCAAAAACCAGAAAAAAATTGTCCGGTGTGTGTTGCCTTATGTCCAGTAGTTCGTCTCTGGTAAAACTGATAGTAAGAGAATGACTAAACACAGAACAAACAAACAAAAACAACAAAAGAATGGAAGCGTTCCACACCACAGCAGCCATCCGCGGCGCCATCTACACCTTTAATAAACACGTTTGTATTAGAAAACAGCTCCTGTGTTAAAATGTGTGGTACCTGTGCTCGGGGTTGGACTGAACCAGAGGCAAAGAGCGCCAAACAGGACTTTCAATTGTTTTATGGGAAATCTAAAGGGAAATTGGAATAGTCCATTTGTGATGTCTGTGGGGAAATACAAAATAACTTTATTGATTAATGTGCTTTATAACATAAGAATGTTAGTGAGTACAAAAAGATATGATTGTTTCAAATGTTACTGTAATGTTGTGTTTATTCCAGGGACATACTGTTATTATGTTTTGAATGATTTTCCCCTTGTATGTAGTATGGTTCTGGCCACCTCCTTCAGATTCACTGTGTGGTTATGTGTGTTGTTAGTTGTTGAACTGTACTACCCTGGGGCCTGTTTCATAAAACAGATTTACCAAATAAGCCAGGTTTGTTTCAGTTAGTCTGACTTATTGTCAATTTATTTGGTTCAAAATAAGTCAAACTAACTGAAATAAGCCTGGCTTGTTTGGTAAACTTGTTTTATGAAACGGCCCCATCGTTTTTGGTTTCCTTGTTATAGTGTTCCTAAAATGAGGTTTGAGCAATAGTAAATTTATACTTTAATTTTAGGTGTGCAACGGATCGCAGTTGATCCGTGATCCGTGTGGATCACGACCTACGGTTCGGCACACATGTGACCCGCGGATCACTAATTAAACCAATTTTTTTTTTCAACTATTTTTTTTAACTTGTAGATTAATCCTAAATTTTTAACGACTGCAGAGAAAAATACAGTTTTTCTGCTGATATCGCTTTTTAAGTAATTAATTACACAGAGAAGTTGTGTTCACGTGAACGGGGCATGTTAATCAGTCAAAAACAATGGCTAACAGAAGAACTCGAGAATCCTCCTGCGTCATTCAAATCGCATGTATGTGTCACAAATGTGCTGTGAACTTCTGTTCATTCACCACCAGAGGTCACCCACTCTCCGTATTGACTCTCACACTACACAGACTGTTACACTTACACTGAACTTCAGTTCCCTCAATCCATTTCACTCTGATTACGCACACAGCTGCAGCCAATCACACTCTCTACATAAGCCATGGACTTCCTCTCTCTCACTGCCGAGTATTGTTTAGCGTTTATCGCTCACCTAGTGATAGCTACATTACGGAGCCAGTCTAGTTTTCCCAGTCTCAGTTCATAGTCTAGATTAGTCTTGTCTTGTATTCCCTGTTACCTGATTCTTGCCTGTGTATCTTGGATTTAACCCTTTGCCTTGCTGTTTTGGACTGTGTTTGCACCTTGCCTGGACTTTGCTCATGTTATTTGGTTTACCCCTCTTGTCTAGCCCTCTGGATATCGTTCGTTGATCGAAGAACCACTCTTGCCCCTAGGAATACTCTTTGTCTTGCCTGTGTTATACCTGTTTGCTGGTGTTTCGACCCTGCCTGTTTTGACCTCGTCTCTGAATAAAAGCCTTGCAAATGGATCCGCACGTCTCACGTCTCGTTCGCCCCGCAACAGTATGGGAGCGTTTTGGCTTCCCTGTAAAATATAATGATGACGGAAGAAGGGTGGTGGAAAAATTGTTACAGTGTGTAGGCACTGTGGCACGAGTAAGCCGTATGAAAGCGGCAATACATCGAGCATGGCCACGCATATCAGGCGACATCACCCTGGTGTGCCGACAGAATGCAAACCACAACAACCAGTGTAACAGCTGCTCACCGCTGCATTCAGCCTTTTGCACCAGAATCAGAGTGGGCTAAAGCGATTCCCAAATCTATTGGGATGTTTATCGCGGCAGACATGAGGCCATACTCTGTTGTGGAAAACAAAGGATTTAAAAACCATGCTAAAAGTGCTTGAGTGCTTGAGCTACTCTCATGCACCCACTTCAGCATAAAGATCGTGCCTGAACTTTATGAACAGGAAAAAAACAAAATCGTTGCGGACTTATCAGATGCATCCTCTATTGCGATCACCACAGATGGGTGGACATCAAGGGCAACAGAAAGCTATGCAACTATGACTGCTCACTACATCACAGCGGAGTGGGATATGCAAAGTCTGGTGCTACAGACACGCCCCCTCTATGAGAGCCACACAAGCACAAATCTAGCGCAGGTACTGACAGAAGCAGTAGCTGAGTGGAAGTTAAAAAGGCACAATGCATGTAGCAATATCCCAGTCACCACAGATAATGCCAGAAACCAAGTAAATGCAGTGACAGAAGCTGGACTGGGGCCACAGATATCTTGTTTTGCACATGTGATAAATTTAGCATGCTTAAGGGGAATCTCAGTGAACCAGATGGACCACCTTCTTGGGAGGATCAGGAAGGTTGTTTCCTTCCACAGAAGTACAACAGCAGCTCATGTGCTTAAGACCAAGAAAGAAATGCTACAGCTACCAGCCCACAAGCTCATACACGACATCATAACAAGATGGAATTCCACATGACATGTTGGAGTGCTATCTAGAAAAGCAGGCAGAAGTATACTACTCTGCACTGACAGAGAAGACACTGAAAAAAAAATATCAGAGACATTGTCTCCTTGTCTGATGATGATGATGTGAAAGTGGCAGAGGAGGTCCTCCAGGTGCTCAAACCTCTCAAAACAGTCACAACCCTATTGAGCACTGAAAACGCACCATCTGTGTCCATGATCCTACCTCTGAAAACCAGGATTCTACAATCCATGTCTGCAAATGAGGAAGATTACTAGAGATGTCAAGGCTGCCATAAGAGGGGACCTGATTTCCAGATACACCAGATAAACCTAGATTATCTTCATAGATGTACTGCACTTGATCCAAGTCCTGACTTACCTAGAACCTGCCCTACACGAGAAGACATACAGTGTGATCTCACCACTGAGATTTTTACCTCTTCAGTAGCCACACAGTAATATTATTAATATTATTTAATATTAATATAATTAAGAGCGCTATTTTTTTATGTGAATAATTGATCTTTATTTTGAATAATATTGGCTTATGTTATTGATTGCCTATGAAATATATGACAAGAAATATAGTTAAATAACTCTGAGTAATTTTTCTGCAGGGCCGAGCCACAGAGCCAACACCCACTGGAGCAGACACAGAGCCAAAGGCATCTCCTCCACAAAAGAAGTTGACCATGGAAGAGCTTTTTGGGGATACCTTTGTGAAGGTTATTTTTGTTAAAACCAAAAGTTCCTTGCTGTACTGTTCTTGTAATAAATGGAAAGCAAATTACATTTGTCTCCTCTCTTTTTTTCTGATCTGAAAAATGGCAGCCATGGACACATTATGTATACAGGTTCAGAAAGGTCAATCCTTGCTGTACATTAGCGTTTACGTACTAACACGTTCAAAAAATGGGGAGTCGAAAATGTAGGTGCTCTTACATTGCAGTCCATGCCAAATGCACTTTCCCATCATGCTGTGCTCTGTACTCATTTAGCATTAAAAGGAAACCACTGCAACATCAGTTTGTTCCAATAAAGGTGTGTCAAACTGGCAAGAGACAACATATAAAATCAAATCATCGCTTCCGACATGCAAGCAACATGAGACGGGGAACCACAGACAAAGCTGTAGTAAAGGGAGTCAGAATGGAATATTATAAAAGATTGGAAAACACACCTGTAAAAGAACTGCTGGGAGGCAACATCACCCACAGCCTCAATAAAAGTGTCCTTAAAGCAATTTCCCGTGAAATTAAAAAAAAGGTATGCAACTGCATGACAACGTGCTGTTGGAGATGCATCTTATGCAATCCATAATTAGGGAAATTGACAGCCTTTTACAGCACACCAGGGTATGTGCAGCATTTTCAAGTGGATCCATTTGGTGCTTGACTTTACACTGAAACAGGAATAAGCATTCTAGTGCATAGCCTAAAAAAGCGATCCCCTGTCACTCTTTATTTGGATGCAACTGGCAGCGTTATTTACAAAATTCCACAGCAAAAAAGGACCATCCATTTATTATTGCCTTGCCTTACCTGGACATGGAAGAGCTGCTCCTCCTTTACCAGTGTGTGAAATGATTTCCAGTGAGCATTCAATACCACCAATAACATTCTGGCTAATGCAGTTTCTTCTCAGACTCTCCAAATACACCTCTCTTCTGATACACCATATTGAAACAGACTACAGCTGGCCCATGATCCAAGCGGTACTCTGCTGGTCAAAGATGTCTGTCTTCTTTTACAAAAGATGGACGTTTTCACTATGCCAAACCATTATTCAATGTGGCTGTTTGTGTCACTTGTTTGGTAGACCAAAAGAGGTGCCTCTGCAACATCAGTGAAATACCTTTGTAGATCCCCCAAGAGTATCCCGCTCCAAAGAGGGAAGATGGCCATGTAATTGTCCAAGAGAAAAGAGATTATCTCAGGACAGTAATAAGAATTTTCCTCACTTTCCTATTTTTTCTCTTAAATTTGTTTTAGTTCAATAAAGTTAAAATGTTATATAAAGCCGATCCAAAAAGACATGCCTCTGCAAAAACTCCAGTGTTAATTCCAGTTATGATGGGTAATGGTTACTGAAGCAATAATAGCTCCCAAACATCATGCACAGGGTGGTAAAGGAGATGTTGTCAAGAACAATGTTCCCATCCACACACAACATGAACTGCTTTGAAGAAAAGCAGAACTGACATAAAAAAAATAGTAATAATAATTTGAACAAAATTATGAAAACACATTACAGTGTAAAAATACCAGAGAAACTGAAAGACAGACCAGGAAAGAGAACAAAAATATTGACTTACCACACACATCAATAGTGGGAGTCAAATGAGCTTGGTCCATCTCTACTTTCCCTGCCAGGCATGTGTCCTCAACATACCAGAACATTGCGTCATCCTTCTCATTAAAGTAAGACCGCAAAAGCAGCAGCATCTCTTTCACATCTTTAGAGCAATCATCAGCTCTTCTCTCATCACTTTAAACTTTGTCACAGCCTTTTAAGAACTTTTTTGCTCACACCAACAATGTTTAAGTAGTTCAAGAGTCGTTTCCCCTTCAGATCCAGATTCCCTGTGAAAGTTTCTTCAAGATCAATTCCTCTAAGTTCCTTGCAGTTCTTTGCTAAGTTCCTTGCATGTCCGCCACACTGGACATCAGTCTCGGTTGCCTGGGGACTGCCTTACTAGCTTCAAGTGCAATATTCATGACGGCCGGGGACGCTGAAGTGACGTCCAAGACGACTGAAGACTTTAAAGGTTTAAAGCAAATTGCTTTGTCAGACTGGGGGGCATTTTACCCCACCCATAAACGAACACATTTAACTTTTGTTTCACAGAAAAAAAAACCCCTTGCACAATCATTAAGAGGGGGAGGGGGGAGGGGAGCATTTCCCCCCACTCTACCCTATCTTGTGAACAGGCTCTGGTGTGGAAACCATAGGACAGGAAGGCACAGAAAACACAGAACTAGCAGTCATTACCACCGGACATTCTGATGGCTGTGATGGACCAGCTTGGTGTGTATTTTGTCATTATTTTTGTCTTTTAACAACTATAGGATTGCTGAAATGATAAATGACTCATAACTATTTGGAAAACAAAGAAAATGTATGCAGTTCACTACTAGCTCATATGCAAAATAATGTTTCACACTATAAAAAAGCAAATACAGGTACATTGTTAGGCCTGCTCAATTCAGACACGTCACCTATTTATATTAACGTAATATTATTGTACTTTTACATAATTTAATCTGTATCCACCTTTTTCTTGTTGTAAAAATGGGCCATTTGTAAATTCTATGGGTCTAGCTTCCGCTCTCATCCACATCCAGCTGTTTTTAGCTGTACAAACCAGTTCGTTTTGCTGATTGATATTGAAAATTAGTGTGTCTTACCATATCATTTTAATGTATTATCTTAATTATGAACACACTGGTTTGTAGTGCAAACGGTTTTACCATTTACGACACATTGTTATTCTTCTCGATATTTACTTATAGCGGCTAATGAACCAGAAGTCTCGCCCATAGGCTGTGTTGAAGAAAAAGGTGGATAGATAACAAATTTGTAAAACAATTTTATTATTATTTTTAACAGTCATTTAGTAATTTTAATGGCATTCTACTTCTTTCTGAATTACATTATTTTTTCTATTTAAATTACAGTAATCTGTAAAGTCTATCAAAACTAATTTAAACATTCTTTCTGTAAAATGTACAGTTTTGTTTGGTTTAGTATTTACCTATATAAGTTTAAGTATTTACAAAATATGACTACTTTTTCTGTTTACCAAAATTTGATGTCATGATTTTACAAAATTTCACAGAAATCTTAGAAAGGTTTGATTAATTGTTTTTGCAAATATCATGTCTTATACATCATGTTCCATGTTTGATTCAACTTTTCCTCATGGTCTAGTGTTAAAAAAGCTAATAAAAATCGCAATTCACAGCAATATCGAATCAAAATACTTGCAGAATTCCAATTCATAAAATGTGGGATACATAGCAATTCAGCACCCAATTATTTATACAGCATTGATTCTGGAGAGTGTATCATCACAGGCCTATATTATGTGTGTCGTTTAAAAAAAAAAACACTTTCAGTAGATGTGTAATTTGCAAGCAATTCTTTAAAAAGAAGGAAAGATTCTTACCAGTTTTTGCTTGAAATCTGGGCTCTGCTGCATCCTTTGCTCCAGAACTAAGCAGCTGAGGAAGGTTTTGCAGTGGCAGGAAACCTTCCTCAATATCTTAAGGTTGCATCTGAACCAAATGGTGTAGGACCAACAAATCACTATCCTGAGATTGTTGCAACTGCTATTGCTAAAAAAAAAAAAAAAAAACTTATTCGTCATCTATAAAAATTCCAGTCAGACTGGAAATCATTTTTGTCCCTGCTTTGTTCTGATGATTGGAGAGAACACTATGTTCAACGAATTGAAGAAAAACATTCTACAAATTAAACACTTACCAAAGAAAGTCAATCAAAATGCTAGAGAATACAGTTACATGGCATATCGTCCATCAGCTTCCAGCTCTGCAGCATCTCTGTGTACATGCCTTGTGGTACCGGACGGTGGTGATGCTACTGGTGCTACTGCTGCTTGACTGGAGTCACCTTTCTCATTCAAGGTTAGGAGCCATCTTGTTTTTAAAGGCCTCCACAGCCCTCAATGAATTATTAGGCCAACAGCAATGTCCAATCTCTACCTGAAGCCTGAGACACACTGCACGATTTTCGGCTGTCCCAGACGAAAGATTGGCATCGTGAAACAATCGTGGCGAATCATAAATCGCACATTACACATTCATATTTGTGAACACATGGTATGTTTTATCTGCTGAACAGGCCATCCAAGATGTAGATGCAGATGAGTTTCTTCCGATTTGTAATGCAGCATTATATCACTTCCTCACCAGTGGATCCTTTGAAATGAACGAGTGCTGTAAGAATGAGTCCAAACAGCTAATAAAAACATCACAGTAATCCACAAATAATCTACACTACTCCACTCCATAAAGTAACATCTTGTAAAGCCAAAAGATGCATGTTAGTTTTTCATAAGTGCAGTCTTTTTCTCTGTGAGATGGTGGGTTTGCTGAAGAAACCAAATAATGCACACATAAGATGAAATCAACAGATGCACAAGTATACTGAATGAAGCCCTTGTACATTAAGTATAGATGTTTACTGTAACTGCAGACAGAGATTATCACAGAGAAAATTAATAAAGATTCTGACTTTGCCAGATACTGCCATATAAAATTCCATACATTGCCTAAATCATGGGCTAAGGTTAGCTGCCCAGACACAGAAGTTGTGTATTAACACATGAAGAGGCAAGATGTGAGTTCCATCAGTCGGAGTTTCCCCTATTCGATTTTTTGATTGTTTGAAGTTAATGGAGAATCTTGTGTTTTTCCATGGGTGCTTTAGGCCTATAAGCTATGATGCAGTTGGCAAAGTTTACTTAAACATATACTCAAATTTATTGTTTACACACACACACACACACGCACATATATATTTTATTTATTTATTTTTTACTTGTAAATCTCATTTGTGACTTTAGGTTTTATTAATGGTAAATGGTTTCTACACTGAAAGTTTCAGACAGAATCTCACTCTTTCATTAGTAGTTCGCAATATTTTCAATATATCATTGGACAACATGTATTTAAATATGCATGTATTTAAATATGTATTTCACCAAGACATCAACTCTGAATTCCTCAGACATTTAAATTTTCTGTGCACTTTTGTGATATTAGACAGTAACATGTAGACTGGACTTTTATTTTGGTCTGGTGCTATGATGTCATAAGGCTGCGCCGCCCTCCTCCATCTGTTGTGATTCGGCTGAAGACAGGTTTGTGTATTTACGAATTTAAAGTGTTTAAATCAAGTCATCCTGTTCAGACAGTCTCACAGTTTTTACAAGCGATGTTAAATGGCTTGATTATTGCTGAATGAAACATTGTAATGATGGTGAAATGAAGCTTTTCGAAGCACCGAGGCTTTCCCCTCAGCTGTATCTAAAAAGGTTCATTACTCGAAGCTTTTCAACACGCTGCACGCTAATGACATCTGGTGGTCAAGGTGGTAAAGGTGTCTTTACGCCATTAGTGGCTGGCCCATAGGGGGCGCTGGGGCACCGCCCTCCCTGATAAGAGGGGCTAAAAATGTAAAATATATTTTTACAAATTAAGTTTTTTAATTCGGTTTTACCCACCAGTATGTGCCTACATGCAATATGAATAACATATACAACATTTCCCACATAGTGACATTCATTCACCAGTGAATTTCCACAGACAGACCTGTATCGTTTCTGTCATGGGGCGCTAAGAAAAAGCGCCCCTGCAGTGCAGCCAAATAGCCAGTCATGTACTGTTGCTAGGATAAATTAATAAATATCTTGCGGTAATCAGTCTCCTCAGAATTTTATGGTCTTGGGGCATGAAAAATTCTGCCTTGAAAAGCACAGCGAGATTTAAGTTTTTTTTTCTTTTGAGGCGCGGTCAATCAGAGAGGCGCGGTCAATCAGAGTAATGATGGCGAACTTAACGAGCGAAGAGCAGTTTCCACCAAATTCGGTGAGATCCTTATTTATATACCCGTTTACAAGAAGGCCGATGGAGGAGAAAATCCAGGTTAAGGAGTTGGGACCCGACAAGCCTGACCTTATCATTAACCAGCAGACCAAGGAGAAAAATAAGGTCTACAACCGGAGTTTTTGCAGGAGTTGGTTCAAGCGCAAGTCGTGGCTGACAGGCTGTGGAATAGCCAATGCACTTTTCTGTTTCCCCTGCATTCTTTTTAAAAGCGAAAAATGTGATTCAACGTGGACGCAGTCAGGACAAAACCAGGCAAGCCTCAGACATAAAGCATAAGACGATTAAAAGTTCATGAAGCCATCAAGCAGCAGTACTGGAGGAAACATTAGTATAGCAGCGCAGCTGGATGAAGACACCGCGTCATGACAGAGAAAACTGAATGAAAGTTTGATAAGAATCGTCATATTTTATCTAAACTCATTGACTGTGTAAGTTTGTGGTGCTTTTGAACTTGTGCGGGGACATGATGAAAGGGACGCTTCTGAAAACCCGGAATTTCGAGGTTTAGTCATTTGATGGCATCCATTGACGGGACTTGAAACAGTCACCTTGAAAATGCAACTGTTTTTAGAGGCACTTTAAGACGGTACAAAATGAGTTGTATGCTGGCAGTTCAGGGGAAAAATCTTGGATGGAAATGCATAGCGGGCTTTTTAAGCATCCAAGCTGATGAAACACTGACATTTCCCACACACTGTCAGTGTAGTCCTGGTGCACAGATACATTGACAGCACTCATAATGTGCAGGAAGGGTTTTGTTATTCTCCGTTGCCAGCGGATGCAGTGCTGGTGCCTTATTGGAAAGGCTCGCACCATCCTTCCCAGGGACAAGAAAAGAAGCTGATAGCTCAGGCTATGATGGGGCATCAGTGACTGAAATTGCCACGGAGGAGTTCAGCGTAGGTCCAGGACACCTGGAAATGCTTACTATGTTCACTGTTATGCCCACCAGTTAAACCTTGTAATGCAGCAAGCAACATCCCACATCCCACAGATCAGTCTTTTTGATGTGGAGGGATTTTCTACTTTTTCAAGTCAAGCAAGAGAACGGCAGTGCTTGATGAGGTGGTGAGCGCATGCGACTTCCAGTGCATCGACAACAGCTGGAATAATATCCGCTGTTAACACAGTGTATGAACACAAGTCCGGATCTGGGTGAAGTGTTTGAGACCATCCGAACAGAGCTGGTGACGGCCCCACACGAAGAGAGGCTGGCAGGCTATGTGAGAATGCTGGAAAGATGCTACTTTCTGTTTTCCTGGCCCTCTTCACAGTAATGCCACATGTGGACATGCTGTATAATAACTGCAGAAAAGGAACATCGATTGTCTACATCTCAGAATCCAGAGATTCATTGAGCCAACATGCAGGCTATCAATTAGCTATGCATGTATGTACAGTGTTACTAAATGTTATTCTCTTGAATAGACTCTACAGTATGTAGCCCTTAATGTTTAACTGTCATCTTGTTAAAACAATATGAATTTATCTGTAACATTATGATGAATTTGAAATACAAGGCTTATGATTTAGCCACAGTCCTGGGATTATATCTGTTTGGGCTTAACTTTATTAATCCCCCAGGATGACTCCTATATCAGGAAATTAACATTTCCAGCAGCAAAAAAAAAAATATAACATATATATATATGGAATAAAATATGGATAGACTAAGATAAATAAGCAAATATATACAGAAATATCTATATTATGATGACAATTTTTAGAAATGACTTTTAGAACTTATAATTTGTTTCTGTATCATCAGGGAAGCTGTCCCTTCTCTAGTTGAGGGTCAGGAGTACCGGGGACCTGAACAGGAGCCACCCACGAAGAAACGGAGGACATTGGGAGAAGACTTAGGCAACACCATTTGGCATTGGAGGTAGCCTTTTGCACCTATTTAATAAAAATAGATAGAGGCATATTATCACCACATTAGCCACAATAGTGCTACTGACTGAAATATACATTGTCATGTTATTATGTGAATATATAGTGTAAGTAAGCCATATTGGCTCATTACACAATTATAGGTATTCAGGAAAGGAAAGGAGAATTATAGCCTTTTGTTATAAATAAAATGTCAAAACCTACTTCTTACCTATTTTTTATTTATATATCATGTCAGGTATGTGACACCATTATGTGCCATGCGAAGGAGCGGTTTTCCTTCACCAAACACCTGGTCAGTGCCACTCTGCTGCAAGGAGACTTGTTCCCACAACACCACAAGACGTTCCCAGATTGGCGGCCTGGTCCACCAGGTGGAAACTTCTCTCACTGGACAAGGTAGCAGAACTGTCCTGATCCCAGCGAGGAGTTCCAGAGTTGCAGTGGGTACACTGGCTCTTGCTGGTTCTGATGGAGAATAACCTTCAGGACACATTTACTGGCTTGTAAGTCTTCTCAACATCCTCATCACCACCACCCGATGACAACATCTGAATCAGAGAGGTGCTTTCAAAGCAAAAGAACCAAAACTTTCACTAAAATTTCAGCTCTTTAAGATGCCTCAGCAGCTCTGGCTAATAATACTCCATGAGGAAAAACTAATACGGGACATCCCTGATTTCAACACCCAGAGTCATTGAAAAATTTGCCACTCAGAAAATGATGACAGAGTCCTGTACAAATAAACTGTATATCCCCTCCTCCACTCAGTCATCACACTACACTCACCTTATACCCATCTTTCTTACTACTCCTACTAACTTGATTACAAGGGTGTAGGAATGACAACTTTTTTATTTTTAAAAAGGCCAACAAATAGGTTCAGCTTGGGTTTGAGTTTATCCAATGCATGTCTTCTGCAACATTTTGAAATCAGTTTGTTTTCTTCTAGTTTTAGTTTATTTTTTACTCTTTTACTTTTGTAAATGTAATTTTGAATAATCATAATGTTTTACTCAATTTATTAATGCCTTTTTATTGTAATTATTACTTATAGCTGTTGTAAATTGTTTTAGACTGTTGTGTTAAATTGCATTTTTAAAACAGTTTTTCTTTGTGTGAACCACTTTGAGATGCAACTTTGCTTGAAAGGTGATCCAGCTGATCATACCCTTTGATGCTGATTATTGTATTTGATACTCTCTTAAGCATGCATGACGTATTATACAATGGAAATTTGTTCATTTACTTTATCTGTGAAACTGGGGATTTTGAGGAGGAGATTAAATCATTACTGTTAATTGTAATCATCGTCTGACTGTTGATTTGAATTCTTATATTGGACTAAGCAAAGAAACACTGTATATTGTCACATCAGCCCCACCAGGAAAAAAATTCACCAGCCGCCACTGCTTTACGCCTCAGATGTCCCATCGATTTTTGGACCGTTTCATATAATAAATCAATTTGTGCAATGAAAACCATATAGGCCAAATGAAAATAATAATAATAATAATAATAATAATAAAAATGTCATTGTACTTGGACAAAGTATGAATAAATGAATCTATGAATAAATTTTATGAAAGAATAAGCATGGATCATGTAGGCATATATGATCAAAATAAATGAAGAATATTAAGTTGATTAGTATTATTATTAATTTGAAGTGCTTGTGAAGCGGGGAATAATACAAACTGAACATGCACAAAACTACACATGTAAATATTTGAAGAGTTTTGGTTCCAAAAAGCTATAAATCCATTTTTATTAATTTGAGTAAAAATGTGTATTCTTTACCAAGAAAGTGGCAAGATGAAAACCACTATTTTCTGTTTCAAACTTTCACATAGCATCTTTAGGTTATAATAAATCCAGATTTTGATTTTCAAAGATTTATTATAAAAACTGATTATTTTTCCCCCAAAATGCAATAAATCCATGATTTTTATTTCTTTGAAATGCAATAAATCCATTGAATCAATATAAAAGTTATTTTTCATATTGAAACTGTTGAAAATACACAACAAAGTAAGTTGTTCCACATATGACAGCCTCTGAACTTGGTCAATACTAATCTTATATAAAGGCACTGGACTAAAAATACATTCAATCAGTCATCGCTCCCAAAATGAATTAAACGGGTCATCTTGTTAATGCTATGAATTACAACAGTAAAAGAAAATTTCATCATGAAAACCAACATGAACAACAATTTCACATTAGACCACAGAAATTTCAAAATGACATTTCCCTTACATTCAACTTCCAAAATTGCATTCATCTTTGCCATGTTACATTCATTTAGTTGACTAGGGCTATACACCATATTAAAGGTCCCATATTGTACACCTTTCTGGAGTTTTATTTTAGGTTTTAATGTCCTTAAGAATATATATTCGCGGTATAAGTATCAAAAACCATCTCAATATATTTTTTAGGGATGCACCGAAATGAAAATTCTTGGCCAAAACCGAAAAAGAGGAAACCAAGGCCGAAAACCGAAACACCAAAAGAAATGATGCCAATTATTAGTATCATTGCATTTATGGCTACGACTGTGTACTAACTTTACTAAAATCCTGTCACGTGATGAACGAACGACTCAAACCCGAAGACTCGGGAGGTGAACTAATCAATTCTCTTTCCGGCTCTGACTGCATTGGTTAAGTTTATGGGGTTGTGATGAACGAGCGACTCAAACCCGAAGACTTGTCAGATAGGCTAAGAGGTGAGGTGAGCTAATCATAGACTAAAGACCCAGGTAAACAATGAATTTATTTTTTTTCTGTTTCTTAGAGCATTATAGTTTTGTATTGTTTGTAGTGTGATCAACGTTTGCACAAGTAGTAGATGTGTAAGGGATCAACGCTAAGGATATTTTCTACAGGCCCGGTAGGGCCAGTGGTACAAATTTTTACTTGCCCTGCCAACATTTTCACTGGCCCTGCCACAAAAAATAAAATAGTTGCTGTTATCATTGTTTTTGATCT
>JAFVLL020006018.1:0-23289 GCA_021397915.2 Tor tambroides | reverse complement strand
ATATATATACATATGTACACTTGGTTATAGATCATGTTGCATTATTTCGACGCGTTTACATCACAGCTTGAGGTTTAGGAGAGTTTGACGCAGGTGGAGACAACAAAACGAGCGAAATGTCTCGAGATTCAGACAGCAGTGGAGAAGGGACAGGAAGAGGAAGGAGAGGGAAGGAAACTGATGGTGGTTTGTTTTTATGGATATTTTTTGTTTCTTTTTTAAAACATGGCGAGGGGAATGAAAAGCTATAAAAATGATTTGTGAATTAAAAGTTGTTTGTGTGGTTTTCTCACAAGGACAATACTGCCAGGATTGTTTTTGTCGGTGAAAGACAAACATCTGTCTTTATAACATATGGTGCTAAAACGTGTTTTATGTAAGTACTTCAGAATCTGTTTGTGTAATATATAATCTATTTAAAGAGCTGTTGGACTCCTTTGTTGTTCTTTTCCGCGTTTGTTTCCTGTTGTCATGGTGCTTTTGCTCATATTTCATCTGCCTCTTCACTCTTCTGAGCCAAACTACCATTTTCACCTTTCAACAACTTAACATGTCTCTTGTGTCGCAGAAAAAACACTATAATATCTGGCCACTTTCCTTCAAACGACTCCTAAAAAGCTTTTAAATGATGAATTTTGTTTCACTCTATTAGTCTGAGTTTTGAAATGTTAACTGTTTTAATTCTTTGACGATGTTTTGGTCCAAACGTTCCCATTAAACCACACATCAACACATTTCCTCCTGTGTCAACTCAATTGTTTTTTATAAGTGGGTTCAGTATAAAATATTCACACTTTAATTGTATAAATATAGAATTTTTAATTTTCATTGTATACAATATTTTACAGCAATTAAATGTAATTTATACAAGGACAGTTTCACAAAGATGAAGGCACAGAGTTTAGTGTCATTCAACAGTTTTCAGCCAATGAAGAGTCCACCTGTATTGTTAAAAAGAAAACTCCATGTCAGTTCAAAACACACTTGAGAATGAAATTGCACAATTTGCTGTTCAGCAAGAGATCAAGTGTCTTACCAGCAACTTCAGTGCTGATTCCAGTAATATATCGACTGTCATCAGAAGCCAGAAAGGCACATGCATCAGCTACTTCTGCACAGGCAAGCAAGAGTGAGAAATAGATATTTATATATAATAAGATATCAAATCCAAAGCAAAACACTCTTCTGATAGAAGTATGTTCATGAAAACGTTTTTGTCTAATGAAAATATTTACCAGCAGGCTCTCCCATCCTTCCCATTGGAACGATGGCTGTGAGCTGCAAAAAATAACCAAAAATAGTGCTCATAGTTACAACAGATGTGGCTTCAGTGTGGTACATTGTCTGACAATGCATCAACCATGCAATTTCAATTCATAAACCTTATTCAGTTTTTGGATCCTTCACTAAAGTTCAAAGCTGTTTTAAAATCTATGAAAAACAATCACTTAAATAATTTTTGCTTACTTTATCGATGACTCTCTCAGGGACTTTATCTGTCATGGGTGTAGAGATGAACCCAGGCAGGACACAGTTGCAGCGAATTTCAAATCTAAAATGAACAAAATAATGTTTTTCATATAAAATTATAAAAATATAAAACATGAAGAGAAATATACTCTTTCTTTAAACTTTTCTCAATTACAAAGCTCAGCCAGCCCATAACTAAGACATAAGCAGACCCTAAAACAAAACATGGATACAATACGTTTAAAAATTGCAGGTGTGTAAATGTTATAATTACTGTGTGACATTATAATGACATGCTCACACACTTGCTCAGCTCTTTGGCAGCGGTTCGAGTGAGTCCCTCCACTCCGGCTTTAGAAGCTGAGTAGTTCACCTGCCCGATATTCCCAACCTACAGACAAAGAAACAGACACTTAAGTAATAATATGCAACTCAAGCTCTGAAAATGTTAACCGTCTGTGGCGTAAAAATGTTAAATGTATACTATAATAAAACAGTGAGAAAACGAATACAGCATGATATTGCTCTAGATGCGTGACTTTGCCCACTATGCTGCCCACAGTGATGATGGAGCCCTTCGCAGCTCCTGCAGAAACTAAAGCCTTCGAGACGGCCTGAGTCACGAGAAACGTGCCCTGAAAAACACCAGCAATACAGAAGATCAGACACACACCTGCGCACCCTCAAGATTACTTACTAAACTTTCAGAAACACTATGGGAAAGGGGACAACTTGATGGGAAAAACTATATACACACACACACACACACTACCGTTCAAAACTTGGGGCTGAAATTTAAATCTTCAAAGACTTCATAATTTTATTCAGCAAGTATGCATTAAATTGATCGAAAATGACATTTGCTACAAAAGGTTTCTGTTTTTAATAAATGAGGTTATTTTCAACGTTCTATTCATAAATCAATCATGCAAAAATGTATCTCAGTTTCAACAAACGTATTAAACAGCACAAATGTTTTCAACACTGATAATAATAACAAAAGTTTCTTGAGCAGCAAATCAAGGATCATGTGACACTGAAGACTGGGGTAATGATGCTGAAAATTCAGCTTTGATCACAGGAATAAATTACATTTTAATATATATTCACATAGAAATATGTTATTTTAAACTGTAAAAATATTTCACAATGTTACCATTTTTACTGTATTTTTGATCAAATAAATGCAGCCTTGGTGAGAAGAAGAGACTTAAAAAAAACAACCAAACAAATTGATATATATATATATATATATATATATATATATAGGCAAACACATTTGCACTGACTCAACAAGATCAAGATTTTATTACTTTTGGAAAAAGAATATATATATGTATTTTTCCCCATCACCTTTTGCTCTCAGACACTCTGTAAAACATTGATCAAAGATCATCCTTAGTTGCTTCTCATATAGTGACATGTTCATAACTAAACACTACAGTTAGACTCTGGACTGCAGTACCTTGAGATTAATCTTGATTGCTTTGTCAAAATTACTTCTTCCATCTTGAGAAGGAATTCATCTTGCGTGATCCCAGCTGCATTCACACACACAGACAGCGGCTGGAAGTAGCGGCGCTGCAAGAAAACAAGAATAAACGTGAACTTTCAGATTTATTATTCGACCCCACAGAGCTCCAGAAGAGCCTATGAACAGCACAGACACGTGTCCCTCACACCTGTATACTTGTCACTAGTTTCTCCACACTGTCCTTTGATGACACGTCCACTCCCAGGGCCATGTGCTCCTGACCTTTGAGGTCATGTGACAGCAGCTCCAGCGTCTGATTGGCTGATTCCTCACTGCAGTCAGCCACTACAACAGAAGCTCCTTCAGAGGCGAACCTCTGACACACAGCCCTGCCGATGCCACTGCCGCCTCCTGAAACACAACAAATGACCATCTGATCAACACATCTCTGATAAACACGAAAACTTCAACACCTTTCAAAAACGTACTTAAATATTAGGAGAAACAAAATGACATATGTGACAGTAGCACAGGTATATTGTAGCAGTAGCCAGCAATACATTGTATGGGTCAAAATGATCAATTTTTCTTTTATGCCAAAAATCATTAGGATATTAAGAAAAGATCATGTTACATGAAGATATTTTGTAAATTTCCTACCGTAAATATATCAAAATTTAATTTTTGATCAGTAATATGCATTGCTAAGGACTTCATTTGGACAACTTTAAAGACGATTTTCTCAATATTTAGATTTTTTTTGCACCCTCAGATTTCAGATTTTCAAATAGTTGTATCTCGGCCAAATATTGTCCTATCCTAACAAACCATACATCAATGGAAAGCTTATTTATTTTTCTCTTCAAAGATTAACCCTTATGACTGGTTTTGTGGTTCAGGGTCACATTATATACCATTATATAATATGCAGGATGTTACACTGCAAAATCTAGTCTAACTCCTAAGGGTTAAAAAAAGCTTAAGGACTTTATGTATTCTGTTTGATATATAAATAAATACTGAAAGCAGTTTGGTAGCTGTAGCTTTTAATATTGCATTCGTTTTTACCGTCAACCTTCAGCTTGCATGATCTACAAACAAACTGTTTCACAAGCACTGAAAGTGAACGCAGTAGATGTATGACTTGTATGACAAATGTGTCCAACTGTAAAATGTTATTATGACTTTAAAGACAGTAAAAATATACAGGTGTACATTAAGACAAATGAAACGTATTTAAATCTCACCTGTCACTAAAGTCAGCCTGGATATGAGTCGAGAGGACGCCGCCATGCTGGTGTTCACTGTGCTGTAGCAGCTACTGATGTCCGCTAGAGGGCGCCAAAACACCGTTACTATTTTTCCATATCGACGGTCACGACCGCTTGACTTTCACAGTCATGAATGGGACAAAGCATTTCGCACAGCTGGTGTCCTCTTAAAGGATATTTGAAAAATAAAATGAATATGCTCACATTTATGTCACTCAAAACCTTTATTACCTTCTTTGATGAAGTATGTTGATGCAAACACGACGTCTGAGTATAAATGACCTGGATTAAAAGTCATTTTAAGGCTAAAATAATTTATTTCTGTGCTCTGTGTTGCGTATCTTCACGGGAACTTTCACTGTTGTGACTAGCCTACTGGATCCTGTCTTGTGCATCAAATGCGTCGAATTAAGGAAACTTCATTCGAAACGGAAATAAACTATCTTGCACATTTTACACGACTGTGGTAAGTGTTTTTGTGTTATTCGCAAAACTTCCAAATGTACCCATTTAAGAGTATTTAATGCAGTGAAATTAAGTTGCTAAACTCGTTTTAGTTGAACTGAACACTAAAGCATGCAATTACTGTCGTAAGGAGAGAGTGGTGATAAGGTCCTTGATGAAGATAACTCTTTAAAAATTATTTTATTTTCACATAAAAAAATATATACATTTAAGAAACGAGAGAAAATAGTACAGAGCTCTGAGAAGATAAATCAGCAGAAGCATACAACTGAAAAACACAAAAGACCTGCGGCGCTGAAGTTCAAAATACAAATATCGTTAAAGACCTGCGGCGCTGAAGTTCAAAATACAAATATCGTTATATATATATATATATATATATATATATATATATATAATTATATTTCAATTTAAATATAACTTAATTTAAACTTCCAATGGACCCTCAATATATCTTACATTTATATAAAAGTTTTTTTTTTTTATTCTTACATAGATTTTTATAACAATCGATTTATTAACATTTTTTAAATAAAATGTAAAATAGTTTTTGTTAAAAAAAAAAAAAAAGTTACATTTGTAATAATTTAAATTATACTATGATGTACAAAAATTATAACTACCGTATTGACCCGATTATAAGACGACCCCCCTTTTTCAAGATGTACCTTTTGGAAAAGGCTTTTTGAAAACCAAATCTTGTGTTTTAGTAAGAAACCTTTTTATTATTAATATTATTTTCATATTGCATATTTTTTCCTATTTTAATTTTTTTGAACGCATGAAATACTTGTAAAATGTACCAACAATCACATTTAAAAATATACACTTTTTGATATACCATAAAAACAACAGGTAGCCCATCTGAATTATATAACAATTAGGCTATCCATCTGATCGTTTACACTGCAGGTCTTGATGCTCAATTCCGATTTGTTGCCTATATCCGATTTATTTCCACATAATAGGCCTATGAATGAGGCCTGAATCCGATCTCGCTATATCCAAATGCATGCGTTTTTTTCCTGTTTACACTGTCATAGAACAGATCCGATATGTGTCACATATGAGCATAAAATCGGAATTGGGTCACATTTAACTGACAGTGTAAATGAGGCCATAGTAGCCTAGCAAAATTTCATTATCAGTAGAAGTGAAATCTGGGTAGGCTACTGTCTTACATTTATGTGTTTGGCGCCACCTATTGTTGTGGGTGTATTATTGACATGTCAAAGTCTAGACCCTGAATATAAGATGTAGTTCAATCACTTATATGTAGTTACAATGCAGTTACATCAGATGTAGTTCCAAGAAAAAAAACATTGTCTGATATTCGGGTCAATACGGTATAAATAATATTTATTTTGTATATAATTTCTGTGCCATCTTTTCTACATACAGTATTTTGCTTGCTTTCTTAAATCTCAAACTACTAAAAAAAAAAACTTGTGTTTTGTTAATTAAAAAGTTTTTTTCCTAGCTCAAATATAGCTCTAATGAGATTCTTAAGGGAGTCGTGAAGAGCTCTTGATAATGCTGTGGCTTCTGACTGACTGTGAATGAGCTCTGCACTGCACCTGTGCTCTGAAACACAAACCAGCGTCTGGGGAAATAAAGACAACAATTAACCACTGTCCCGAGAGGCTGTTCTTCTGCAGCTTTTCCATCTCAATTGATATCATTCAACACCATTAGATTAAAAATAAAACATCACCGAATCCCTATAGACATGCATGTTGTCACAGACACATTTTTATAAACCTCTTTGATATTTTGATGCAATTTTGAGGCATTTATTTAGCATATTTTGTCCCTATGTTTTGTTTAGAGCTGTGGTTTTGTTATGTAAATAAGCCAGAGGCAATCATGCATAGGTAAGTTAAGCCAATAAGTCTTTATTAAAATGAGCAATAATATACAACAACAGGAGGAAATAATAGATTTACATACACACACACACACACACACACACACACACATGCAAAAGCAGAGTGGATGTTCAATGGTTCAACCCTTAACATCATAAATTCATTTCGGCTCTCAATGGAGGGCAAGAGAGGTAAAACCTAGGGAAGAACAAGAAAAGGGTTTACATATTCCTGCATTATCAGAGTTTATTATTATTTTAGGACCAGTAGCGGTAGAGGTTTACCTCTGTGCTGTTTCTTGTAGTGCCAGTATGCAGCAGAAAGAGCCACAAGAAGGCCGATAAGGAGAAAAGAGCAACCCACAGCTAACTTTATGATTCTGGTATCGAGAGAGGTGGAGTCTGAGCGTGAGAAAAGACGAGAGAGAAAGACAATGAACCAGTGACAGACATAAATAACCTGCTTTAACAGTACATGCAAATAAATAACCAACAATGCAAGAAAAACACCTGGACATCATGACTCAAAATGCATGTGTGTGGATTTTTGTGGATCTGGAAACTTCTACAGTGATTCCAGCAGGACGTTAGAAGAATGAACACAAACATACAGGAGCATTTGAAAGATGTGGCTTTGTATTTGCAGTCAGAAAAGAAGAAGTGATGGAAACTTTGGACTAGACCGCATTTGTTGGGTAATGGACAAAATACCTTGTCATTTCCAGTGTTATTTTAATATTATTTATTTACTATTTTATTTTTTTTATTAATATTAATTAGTTTTCATTTTTATTTTCATTTAATTTTTTAATGTAATTTTGTTATGCGCCAAACCACATTTGTCAGTTGTGGACAAAATGCCTTGTCATTTTAATATTGTTTATATACTATTATAGTTATTCATATTTTTAAATGGCGTCTATGTTTGTATTTTCAATTTTTATTTTTATTTTAGTTTGATTTTTAGTTAATTTAGTAAATTTTTAGTAATTTTGTTTTGCACCAGACCACATTTGTTGGGTAATGAACAAAATACCTGCACAGTTCAAGTGTCATTTTAATATTATTCATATAGTATTATAGTTTTGTTTTCATATTTTTTATCATTATTCAGTATTTTGTATTGCCCTTTAATTTTGGATATATATTTTCAGATTTTATTTTAATTTTAGTTACATTTTTAGTAATTTTGTTATTGCCTTCACAGTTCCAATGGTATTTTAATATTATTTAAATACTGATATTTTCATTAATATTTTCATTAATATTATTATTAATAATAATTAATAGCTAGTTTTTTATTTTTTGTATTTTCTATTTTAATTTAGTTCAATTTAGTTCAACCACATTAACTTATTACTAAATACTAAATTTTAATATTATTTATATACAGTTTTAGTTTTAATCAATAACTAGCTTTTAATTTTTTATTTTCAGTCATTTTAATTTTTAGTGATTTTGGGCTCATTTTTATTAGTTTTTATTAATGCTGTCAAACAATTAATCGCATCCAAAATAAAGGTTTTTGTTTACATAATATATGTGTGTGTATTGTGTATATTTATTATGTATATATAAATATTCATACATACAATACACATACAGCATATATTTTGAAAATAATAATATAATTGAATATAATTTATATCATATATAAATATATTTAATATATAAATGTAACATATTTTTCTTAAATATATACATGCATGTATGTGTATTTATATGTACATAATAAATATACACAGCGCACACACATATATTATGTAAACAAACTTTTATTTTGGATGCGATTAATCGCAATTAATTGTTTGACAGCACTAGTTTTTATAAATATTACCACATACTTTTTTATTTCTGTTTTAGTTTTAAGTTTTTCATGTACTATTTAGATTTTATTTTATTCCAGCTTTATTTAAATAAAAAAGTTAATTTGTAAAAATGTAATTAATACTTTTATTTAACAATAATAACCCGGGTCAGTTCTTCTGCACGAATTAGATGTAACATGTGCACTGATAGTCACATAATCATCCTACCAGTTACTACTGGTGATTTCCAGCAGCAGTTATCTAATGAACAGTCAGCACAGATCAGGAGCACGTCTCACCCCACAGAACGAGGAGAGGCTCCTCCAGACCGCTGTGCTCCACTCAGCAGCTCACCGTGACTCCTCTGTGAAGCACCAGCTCCAGGTATGAGTGCATCTGGTAGCTCCAGTCGCCGTTATCCATGAATTCAGTAGAGACCACGTCTCCGGTGACCTCTGATCCGTCCAGCAGCCAGGTGACGTTGATGGCCTGGGGGTAGAAATCAAACGCATGGCACTCCAGCGTGGTCAGCTGACCGTAACGAGCCTTACTATTGGAGCGTACCGCAACAACGGGCGGCACTGTTGAGAAGACAACAAGAGCAACGACAGTGAGAGAAATCCAGCAAATTTAACTGATGCAGACTCTCTGCTTTCATTTCCAGTTTTATACTCTGGCGTAATAAACTGAGGTAATTTCTGAGGTGTTGAGGTTGCTTACCCTTTCTCATTTCACTTTTGATATAAAGTCTGGCATTAGCTTTGCATATTGTTTCCAGCTCCTCCTTCCGCTGTTTCATCTTCCAGCTCTGATTGTTGTAATGTTCAGCATTTATTATCCCATATGCATCGTAACCAACATACTTCCCCAGCCTCGAGTCATAACTGCACAGAAGCTTTTGGTTGAAGACCAGCTTCACTGTGTAGACCATGTCAGACAAATCCTCTTTGCTAAACTCACATTCATCGATGTCCTGGAATACATAAACATCTGAAGGGAGCAGATAGATATTCAAATAAATGTCAGTATATGCCAGTTAAGATGAGGGTTCAATATGCCATAGAAGAACTATTTCTGGTCCCCAAAAGCACCTTTCAGTAAACAGTTCTTAAATAAACACTTTTTCTTTGTGAAAAGAACATTTTAATAATCTAATCTTAAGAATCTTTTTCCACTGTAGAACCTTGAACTGCCTTTTGTACTGTTCTCTGAGGTCCACTTATAATGTTATCAAGAGTTTTACATCAAAAAACATCATAAATTAGAAGTAATAGGCTATTTTCTGTCCTGTTTTTAACCCCCCTCATCAGAACGTTATGTTTGAATAGGCAGATTGTAGACTCGGAAGTAAACACCCACTGCTATGATTGGCTAATAGTTGTGTTATCAGCCTGCATCCTTCACAGATGGACACTGCTGTGATTTAGGTCAAAAAAGCATAAATACTCAGTACATATCAAACGATCTGTGAGAACAGATGAAGCTAGTGAGCACGTAATGAAAACAGTTACTCACACTTGTGTGGTGCGACATAATATAGTCGCACAGCATCGTCTTTTAGTTTCAATCTTTTTTGAAAATTGAAAATCCCACGTCAAACTGTGCCTTATTTATAAACGAATCCGCAGTAAAATGAAGTGAACAAAAGACCGAGTTCATGCACTCTTTCCTAATGTTGGGATCAAAAGCAAGGCAATGCAAGGATTGTTTCAAAGAGTCTTCTTGTCTTCTGAGCATCTTTATCGTTTGGTTTCTGCGTAGAGTAGACCTGCATTTGCCTCTCTCGTTATTTACACTATGGGCGTGAATCGGTGGGCGGAGCTAAACAGGCAGTGACGTGGAATCGGTGGGCGGGGCTAAACAGGCAGCGATGTAGAAGCAGGTGTTGATGATCTTCTGCGGAGGTGGTGCTTATCCACACTATTGCGTCACATTCTACAACCTGTCGTCTTGGCAGATTGGCTTCAATATAAGCTGTTTTTAGACTAACGAGAAAGTTTTTAAATTTACAGGATGTTTTTATAGTACAATGACCTCTTATGTCAAAAGATCAATGGAAATTTTTATTTCTCAGTTTATGGCCCCTTTAAAGGGTCTTCACAGAACCATAGAAACCAATTATTTTTAAGAGTCCAGAAATCTCCAGAAATCAGCAATTTGTCATTTTATTTATCCGGACTGAGGTTTTAGAAAGCTCAAACAGGGACGTACATTTAACAAACCATAAGAAGAAGCTAAAAATGTATTTGATCATATGGTTAGTCACCATAAATTGGCCAGACTGGCCCTACAAGTCAGTCCTGTCTTCATATAATTTCAAGGAACTAAACTCACCTTTAGACGAGACGCAACAAAAAGCAAAGCCCACCAGGACAAGTCCAAGCCCGGGTGTCCTCATCTCTGTGTTGTTCTTCAAGTGCTATTTGAGAAGAGTGTTTGAAAATCAGTCTGAATAATGAAAGCATTCATATGCTTCACTGCTCTTGGATACTTCCTCATGAGACCAGGAACAAAAAGTGAAATGCCTGTAAAACTTCTTTACTAAAACACATTTCAGTTTTCACACCACTATGATCTGAAAAATTAAATTACAATTAAAATAAAACTTAAGGAGCATTAAGTGTGAATAAACTAAATTACAGAATAATTATTAGCTCAGTTTGACAACCCACTGAACTACTGTCTGACCGAAATAACACAAACCCATCTATACATATTTATGTTACCCATATATAAGCGTTACTACACTTACCTCAGCACAACACACCACTATGTGCTTCTGCTAAATGAGTAACTAGCATAGAGATGAATGGGAATGCTAAGAGATTTACTGACGATATTCAGCGTACAAAAACAACTACTGCCACCTTCTGATGTAGCTCAGGATAGTATCCTGATCTGTGCAATGCATTTTTACCGATATTAATAAATTATAATGTATATTTTAGTATATATACCTACATACACTCTCTTAAATATATTAAATAAAAAAAAATGTCTTATATCTGTTACAGCCATTTTTATTAGTTTTGTAATGTCTATATAGTTTTATTAATTTCATGTATTTAGTACAAGATAAACTAAATGAAAATTAGAAATTTGGCAATTAGCTGAAATAAGTTTTTAATATATTTTGCTTCAAGCAGCAATTTTTTTTCATGGTTTTAACTAACTATAATATGCCTAGATGCAATAAATGCTCCACTGAAAATCATACAGAAATGTGCTAATGCAATAGCATGCACCTGAAGTAACACACTGAGCCGCAAGTTTTTGTTTTAAGGACATCTCACCCTCTTTATTAACGTGACATTTTTCAGATGAGAATAATGGTCGCATAAAGCATCTGTTGAGATGACG
Source organism: Tor tambroides (assembly GCA_021397915.2). NCBI lineage: Eukaryota > Metazoa > Chordata > Actinopteri > Cypriniformes > Cyprinidae > Tor > Tor tambroides. The sequence goes on along the minus strand of JAFVLL020006018.1, from coordinate 11,574 downwards.
CTTACAGCTTGAGGTTTCATTTCGTTGTTACGTTTTGCTGTAGTCTTCTTAAAAAAACACAACGAGCTGTGGAAAAAACCAGCCACAATACTAAAGAGAAGAGCTGAAGACAGTAGTAAACAAAGAAAAAAAAATAATGCAGGAAACAGAAATCAGGTCATATCGACAGATGCAAGCTGCGAGGTCATGAAACTATTACATATGTACAAATTTCGGAAGAAAAAAAAAATACAAATGTCAAATTTCGTTGTTGCTATTGTTGTGTAACAGCATGTGCTATGAAACTGAAACTATATTTCCAAGCATTTCATTTCTGAATATGAGGGTCACTTTGTTAAAACCATAAATTGTGCATTAACGCTCTGGGCGAATAATAATAATAAAAACACTAAAACAAAACCAGACTAAAACTCAAAAACCAAGATTTACAAACAGTATTCACATCAACACCTAATTAAGCAGCTGTGTACCTCTCATAGTGCATCTAAGACTCTGTTCTGCTCCAGAAATCGTGACCGAAACCACAGGAACATAAAAATAATTTATGCATCCAAAAAAAAATAATAATAATGCTCATGTGGCCCAGCTGAATTCATAGAGCAAGATTCTGCATGTTTGTATATAAAACACTCTAGACTTGAACCCATTCATGTGAGCATGGGAATAAAGCAGGCTGGATGGAGAGGTGATCAGATTCAAGTTTTAAGACGCCACTAAAGCCAACAGGTCGCCCATCAGACAGAGACGGGTGACGTAACTCCCTGTTCTCATAACCTCTGTGTGTACAGATGCCATTTGAATAGGTGGAGCTTTGTTTTGTTTTTTTTTCATTCAAATGCACAACCAAGCGCCAACTCATCATGTATGTGCAAAGTGTGTAAACAGAAAACCACGGGATTCAATGGCACACGTACATATCACACACTCGCTCATGCAAACAAAAGTGACAGCAGTTTCCACTCCAAGCCTTTTGTTTTCTTTAGGACAAACTACTAAAAGGTCAAACAGAAAGTGGGAGAAAAATAAAAAAAAGCAACAAAATATTCACAAAAGAAAAAGTCAGATTTTAGTTTTCTTCCCTACCAGGGAATTGCTTAAAATTCTTCTTTATAAAAGAAAAATAGATATTTATATATCTTTGTACATGTATATACACAAAGTAAAGAAGGATGGACTAACAGAAAGGAGTCCCAAACTAGACGACGATGCCCTGGTCTGCTTTTCCGTCAGCTCCTTCTCCATCCATCATTTCCCAGAATTCTCTTTAACCTGCTTCTATACATCTAAAGAGAAACACTGCCCTTCCTCATTAGTTACTGTTATTAAGAGCAGAAACTCTATTCTGGGATGGAGTGCATGTTTTATTTGATGTCCGTTCTTTCAGTCCGAGTCTGAGTCACTGGTGTCAGAGGAGGAGGAAGAGGAGGAAGAGGAGGAGGAGTCTGAGCTGGAGCTGCTGGCGCTGAGACGAGACGCCACGGCATGAGGCTCCGCCGCGGTGGGCTTATCCACTGAGACAGAAACAGAGACGTGTTATTCAGTTTGTCTTGATTAACCTGATTCTGAATCAGCATTGATCATTTACAAACATCTCGGTCCCTACCTTTGGTTTTCTGTGGTTTCTTGGCGGAGTTGAGCTGGCCGCTGACGTCCTGCAGTCGCCTCTCCAGCTCTCTCTTCTTCTCCAGAGCCAGCTCCTCGCGGGATTTGCCTGCAGCGCCTTTGACTGCCACTGGAAAACACAAGAAGCACATTCAGTCGAATTTACCATACAACGTATTTACAGCTTGATATAAGATGCACATTATGTCATAATCAGTCAAGAGAGTCTCTACCTATAAGAGGGGCTTGAATGTTAACTCAAAGATGTAATAAATGTAAATAGATTAAGACAGTAGCGAAATATCCCAAAAACCCTTCAAACTAACAGTTCCATTACCTAGTGGATATTTATTAGTGACTGACCTTTGTGTATCAGCATCAATTGTGCTCACTTGTGCGAAAAATGTTAGTTCATTCATGAAGTGAATTTTTGTTTGCAGTGAATCTGAGTAAATGCTGTAGCAGGGTAGCAGGATGCTTTACTTTGAATAAAAGCATCTGCTAAATGTTTTAATTTATTTCCGCAACTTTGTCCATGACTCATTTGCTACAATTACATTATATAAAATGTCATTAAAAAAACAAAACAAAAATGGCTAATGCACACACTCATATCTAGAGAGCTGGGCAAATATAATATTTACACTACTGTTCAAAAGATTAGGATCAATAGAATAATATAATACTTTTATTAAGTAAGCACACATCAATTTGACCAAAAGTGACAGTAAAGACATTTATGCTGCCTTTTTCTCTATTTCAAATATTTTTATTTGAATTTATATTATCTGTTTTTTTAATAAACTTTTTATTCATTGACGAATGCTGAATTTCCAAAAAAACATTAATCAGCAAAACTGTTTTCAGCATTGATGATAATAAGAAAAGTTTCTTGATCATCAAATCAGCATATTAGAATGATTTCTGAAGGATCATGTGACACTGAAGACTGGAGCAATTATGCTGAAAATTCAGCTTTGATCACAGCAATAAATTACATTTTACAATATATTCAAATAGAGAAGAGTTATTTTAAACTGCAATAATATTTCACAACATTATTGTTTTTACAGTATTTTTGATCAAATAAATGCAGCCTTGGTGAGCACGAGTTTCTTTGTAACTTTTGAACAGTACCGTATTTTTCTTTTTTCTTCCTCTTAGCATGTAATTATCTAACCTTGCACCTATATTGATGCATGAGTCACTTAAGCGATGACTCCTTCTGACATCGACATCAGCACAGGAATGAAAGAACAGCATTGTGTTTGTTCACAGGAAGGGTAAAGGGCAGATTACAGTCTACCTGTAAGGTGTGCTGAATAAAACCAGGAAAGGTGGGGTGACTCAAGGCATTATGGGTTAGCGTCTAGTATCAGATTCCCATTAGCTGTGCAAGAACAAACCTTCCTTTTCCAAGGAAACTCGTATCGTTTTAAGCAAATCAATTGCTCATATATAAAAGTGTCAGAATTAGGACTGCTAAGCTAAATATATTTTTTAAATTCTTATTAATAACATAATGTGCCAATTAATAAATCTAATTAATCACATATCAATATTTAGCTTAGAAACCACCCCCAAAAAGATAAAACAGTCATTGTGTTAGATGAGAAAACCATTCAGTAGACATTACAAATTACAGTACATTTAGAAAAAAAATTCAAAATTGATTCAAAATTGCATAAATAATGATAATAAAAGGATATTAATGTTTTAAAGGAAACTGATTTAAAAAAAAAAAAAAACATGATACTCTCAAAATGAAACTCAAACCACTGGAAGGTCACAGCAAGTCACTCAAGTCAGTCGTTCAACAGATTCATTCAAACGTCTGATTAATTGAGAAACTAATTTTAACATTTTAATGCCTTATTTTTTCCATAACTAAATAGATTGATTACTTAATTTTATTTATAATTTAGAGCTATGTAATTAATATTCATTCATTTATAGTAAATTATATAACTCGACAACTCTAGTCTGAATCCTATCTAAATGCTCTTACCAAAAGGTTTCCGTGGTTTCTTGCGTAAACACATCATGACGTAGTGCTCCAGCTCGCGCAGCGTGGACGGCTTGAGCGTCTCAAAGTCGATCTCGATCTCCTCTGGGTTGGTGTCACGCAGCGAGGGCTCTCGTGATTGGATGATGTGAACGACGCGGCCCAGTTTCTCGCCCGGCAGCCTGTTGATGTCCAGACTGAGCTGCCGTTTCTCATCGTAGCTCATGGGGCTGGTCTCCTCTTCCTCCTCAGAGTCATAGTGTGGTGTAAGACCACCTTGGCTCATGGGGTGGGAGTTAAAGACGGAGGCTTGAGATTTCTTTGAGGATCTAAGAGAACAAAAGAAGACAAGTTCATGTTTTTGTTGACATTCAGGTTCAAATGAGTTAACTACAGTGTAAATAATCAGTGTTTGTGACGTACTTGCTCTTGCTGCTCTTCTTACTGGAGTTCTTCTTGCCCTGAGTGGAGGTCGCTGATTTACTGTTGCTCCTGCTCTTTGGTGTCTTGGAGAGTTTTGGCGTTTTCGGCGGCCGGACAAGTACCTCTTCCTCCATCACACTCCTGCCCCGCTTGTGTTTTTCCGGCTTCTTCTTTTTCTTCTTGTCTTTCTTTTCCTTCTTCTTCTTGGGTTTGATGATGGGTGTAGAGGACAGCGCGGCCAGCTGCTCGTGCACCGCCCTCAACTGCAGACAAGCGAGTGAGTGAGTGTCGCTGCGTTTTTTTCTAAACCCACAGCCACTGCAGCTCTCAGTAATTGTACAACTACGTCAAATCTGTCAGAGCCGGTTTAGCGGACTTTGCTGGAAAAGTTCAGTCGCTACCTGTGTACACACCTGTTCCTGAAGCTGGGCCAGGCGATGCGCTCTCTCCTCCTCACTGTCGGAGCTCGGGCTGCTCTCGCTCTCACTCTCGCTGCTCACGTCGCTCTCTGACGACGAGGAGGAAGAGGAGGAGGAAGAGGAGGAGTGACCGCCCAGGCCGCCGCCCAGGGACGCAGGTGGGAGGGACTCCAGGGGCTCGTCTGGCATCTTGGCGAAGCGGAACTCAAAGACATCCTGAAACAGAGAGAACATTTTTAATATAATACTACAGTCTTTAAAATGGCACACACTGTATAAAGGTACAAAAAAAATCACAAGGTAATGAGTAATTACACTTGTTTTGCATGAAATTTTAATTGGTGCTGGTGTTTATTGGCTGTATGTCTGCCTTCAATAAGCTTTTAGCCGTTTTCATAATGCAGAGAGTGTTAAAGTGTATTATACATATAATAAATTAGGAAACTAAATGAAGTAAAATAAAACCCTGCGTATGATTTGATGACTTATGTGAAACTGCAAATGACTTGAGAAATTTATTTTTTATCTAAGTGAAAGCATCTGTACCTGTAATTTTCTGGCCATGGCCACCACATCGTGATCTGGGGGATTGTACTTGTAACAGTTTGAGAACATTAGCCTGATGTCAGCAGCAAACTGCAATGCATCCCTGTACTCCCGATGATCCATTTTCCTCTGCAAGATAGAGAAAATCATCAGGTCTGATCATGCACATGGTTGCATATTACTGTGCAACACATCTAAACCTCTTTATACGCACCTTAATTGTGCTTAGATCCATTGGATACTTGATAATGTCGTGATAGTCGTGCAGTCCCAGTGAGGAAGCGTCCACTGGCTTGTAGAAGGGCCAGGCGTAGGCTGCGTGCTTCTTCGACAGCAGCTCTTTGAGAATCGTGCTGCAGTACCGTAGCTGCTGGCTTAGCTTCCCGCGCCGCACCGGCTGATGTTGGTTCTGGGAGTCGGGCAAGTCTTTCCGTGGTGGTTTGATGGGCCTGCCACTGACACCTCGTCTTGCCGGTACTTTGTCTCCAACCAGGCTTCCAACCAGACCTCCACCAAGGCCCATGCCCAGGCCCAGGCCCAGGCCAAGGGACAGGCCCTGTTTGGGGTCGGCACCCAAAGTGGAGAGGGTGAGTGGAGAGTCACCTCCGCCCATGCCGAGACCCATCCCACCTACACCCAAAGCGAGCGGCATGCTTGTGGTGGTGGGGGTGGTTGTGTCTGCCTTGCGCTTGACACCCTTTTTCTATTAAAAAAAATTGAGAAAAATGAGCTAAATTGCATCTAGCATGCAAACAAGTATTTGGTAATTCAACTAGGTTATGCTGCATCTGAAGCTAAATGTGTATAAACAGTTTTTTTTAGGACAGAGGTAGTCTTACCTTTGCAGTTGGTTGGGTAGGAGGCAGGCTCATCAGTGCAGGGGTGCTGTGTGAAGTGGGAGGCAAAGTCTTGGTTATAAGCGTCTGCGGTGGGGTGGAGAAGACCGAGTCTGGGGTGTCTGGAGTGGGAGGGGAGTAGGCCGACTGGGACACGGAAGATATAGCAGGGACCTGATGGGCTGTCGTGAATCCACCTGAGACTAAAACAAGAGATGGAAAAATAAAGAAATGCATGAGCATGAAAGCACACGAACAGCCAAACATCAGTACTAGTAGAATTTTATGCAAAACATTTGTAATTGCTCAAAGAGTGAAAATGTAAAAAGAGCAATTAGTTTGAAGGCAGACAAACAGCCAATAAACACCAGCACCAATTAAATTTCAATGCAAATTAATTGTAATTACTCAATTTTTTAAAAATAAACTATTTTAAATTATATATATATATAATTTAAAATAAAATTACAATTTTTGACTTCTGCATATATTTGTATTTATTTTATATACTTAGGTTTTTTAAGTTATACAGTTTCCAAGGTCTATAAATTTACATTTTTTATTTTTCCAAATTTACAGACCAGGGAAGTCACAAAAATGAACAAATTCCAAAAAAAGTCATGGACATTATATAATTAAAATTACATTTACATCTGTTAACCATTTACATAATTATATTATAATTCATATAATTATAATATAATCGCATAATTACATTACATTAATACCAATAATAATATAAAATAATATATATGGAATTTATTCTGAAAATGTCCATAACTTTTTAGGATTTAGTTCATTTCCGTGACTTTTCCAGGTCTGGAAATTAATATTTTAATTATATCTTTTTTAGTCAAGATATATTTTTATGTATATCTTTTTATATCTAGTTATATATGTTAAGATAGCCTGGAAATAACATATATAACTAAAATATTTTTTTTATTATTATTTATATATGTTATCTCTAGGTACCTATCAAAACCATAACCATGGAAATCCTGTCAACTGCTCTCTTCATCAATTTTTTCCAGGTTCATCTGCCCCCCCCCATTCTTACATGATTTGTGTCCTTTTTTAGGTTTGCCCTGTTTGCCCCTAGGGACAGGTGCAGGAATCTCTTCCTCCTCTTGGGGCATCTGTGCAACCTTCTGCAGGAAAGCCTTCTCCAGAGACTGAGCCATCAGGACGATGTCATCTGTTGGCTGTAATAAACAGACGAGTTTGAGACCACATGGCAGTCTCTAGACGATACCACTGATGCGAGTAATTGCTCCATAACAGGCTGGGCAGAAGACACGAGCAACTTGATGGTGAACAACAAAATAAATCCAAGCTCTGAAAAGGTCACAGCTTACAGAACCTTTTTACCTAGACATAAACGAACTGACTGACCTTGTTGTAGATGTAGCAGTTGGTAAACATGGTGTTGAAATCCTGCAAGCACTCACTGGCACTGCGGTAATAATTGTTTTCCAGTCTTTTCTTGATAGTCCCCATATCCATGGGCTGTTTAATGATTTTGTAATAATCCTGCATGAGATAATACAAGAATACAAGTCATTATCAAGTCAGAAAAACACACGCTTGAGTTTAGACCCATTACTTGTGGTATAACATGCCATCTTGTTTAATATTTAAACACAGAACCTAATAACAAGTCTCACAAACAGTCCATTCTGGAACAAGAGCAAACTTACAGGCAGGTTGAGCTTGCTAGCGTCCACCGGCTCATGGAAAGGCCAGGCGAAGTGATGCCTCCACAGCGTCTTCTGCAAAGCCTTCTGGAGGAACTGCAGTTGGTTGGTCATGTGGCCCTGACGAGTGGGATCCCGCACAGGGGGTTGAGGGGGTCCGGATTGAGGAACCTGTGGCAGAGCAGGTCCCTCAAACCCTTCGAACAGCAGCGACGGCTTGCGAATGCGTTTGCCGGGAGTGGAGATGGTCTGCTCCATCATCATGGTGACCCCCTGCATGCCGTCGCCCCCGCCCAGAGAGCTGCGGAGAACAGGAAGATGAGGGCGAGATGATATAGATGACAAACAAATCGCCAAACTATAAATAGAAACAGAACAATGAACAACTTTGTGACTAAATGAGATGAAACTTGCATTAAATATGAAGAGTCAACAATCACAGTAGACTCGTCATGACTCAAACTCTGACTAAATAGCGCGTTTTGCTTATGTGAACCAAACATGAAGACACACTGCCCCTTCAGCAGTTTATCTGTCGCGGTATGGGTGTGTTAAGCTAGAACACATTCCAAACCCAGACACCTCTGTCCTGCTGGAACCTGGGGGCGGGGCCTTAAACAGACCTAATAACCCAGATCAGGTCATGTTTGTGTTCATCTGAGGAATTAGCCAATAAGAATGCTTAGGTTTAGTTTAGCTTTATTTAAAGTTTGACAAGACAGGATTTTGCAGTGCAAAACCCTGATACACATACTCCAAGGCAATCATTTACCTAGTATAAAACGAGTAAAAATAGTTCATATACGATCAAAATAAAATATATGTATATAAATAACACAGATACACAGAAAAGGCATCCTAATCAAGCACCTGTAAGTTATCTATACAACACTAGGGCCTCAAAATATTTTGAATTATGAATCAATTATTCCTGTCCTTTGGAACAATTTAACTAATTATTCACCATAATGTTTTATTATTAAATTGCTAGTAAATACAACAACCTTATTTTCCTCCTAGATCCCTTCAAAAAAAAAAAAAAAAAGCATTACTCTCGTTTTACTTCACTACTGTATTACCTCATTTAAATTGATTTTATATATCTCATATGAATTCTTCATTGCAAAAATGGTTTAGAACTTTATAATATCAGCATTTTAAAAAACTAATATGAATTCTGAACTCATTTATAAGAATGTAGGGCATTTAAATGCATTGGACACTTTAAAAAAAATGCTGTTAAATTGCACTACCCTTGGTAACTTTAGGTTTCAAATACACTTTTCATATTCTGATAGTATTTTGGAACCTAATTTCCTCACTAAGACTTACCTTCTGAAGCCTAATTGTTGAACACTTTAAAGGGAAAAAGTTGGTAGCATCCAATTTATTACATGTGCACCCTCTTGGGATTCATTCTCAGTGTATATTAGGATTGCACAGATAGCACATAATGATGCAACATTTGTAAAATCATTGCAGCAGTTACTTGATTTAAATAAAACTACAGACACAAAACACTTGAGGTGGGCGTTCACTCATTCTGCAGAAATGTTGCTCTCATGCCTTCCAGACAGTTTCTGTAAGTGCAGGTTTGCATACCTGCCCCAGTATGGACTGAGTGTCATTTAACAAACTGAAGAATAGGCCTACTATATGCAGACAGGCTGCTTCTACAGAAGTAAACTTTGTAAATCTTACATTCTCTCTAGACACATTTATAAGCTTAAAATCTTCAGTCAAGTTGATAAAGCATATTAAAATTTTCTAAACAACATACGAGTTGAATGTTTAATTTAAGCAGTGCTAAATTATACAAAAAATAAAATAAAAATCACAAAGTGTTCATATTTAAAACTTTTATTTTCAGTCAAGTAAAATGTTGGTATACAAACAATGTTTGGGAACAAAATAAAAAAATTATAGATGTAATTATTCTGTCCCATCTAGTGCATGCTGGTTGGGAGGGGGCAGAGGGCAGGCTTCGTGCGGCTCCTTTAACTACTCACGTTGCTAAGCAACCAAAAGCGAAACAACCCCACAAATTATTTAGTGCTGTGCCATTAGAGTAAACAAGCACTGATGTGATCAAAGAGGCTCGAGCAGAGCTGCGGCCTCCACGCGTGTAAAATGTTGACAAAAGTCCACGTGGTGTGAGGCGGAAGCGCAACATAAGACGAGTTTTAGAATGACTAAAACGTTTGGCGAAACTAAAACTGGTCAACATACTATCCATAAAGTCAAAAAAATAACAAAAGCAAAAATAACACCAGATGCTGAGACATATTTACTAGTTTTTGTAGTCATGGCACCGCCTTATGACCTAAATCTATACATACCACTGAAATATCAATATATCGCATTGAAACACCATATCGATCTATTGTTTTTCCGTAACGCCAGACAGTATTACAATCTAATGTTACCGATCAAATTCACAACAATATGGTCACAGTAACACTCGCGGGAGAACTGATCGATGCTTAATATAATGCATCAAAACATCTTTTTAGACTTTCTAACCACCAAAAACAAATTTCTGCAACAAATTTATAAAAATGAGTCGGCAACCACTATGACGAATAAAAATACAGAATATTAAACATATTAACGTTAGATGCTGGTCGCTGTTAGCATTAGCCAGCCATGCTAATTTCCCGTTCGCACCCCAGCACTGCATGCATAACGACCCAAAATCAGTTATACAACTCAAACGAATCTCGGATAAGAAAAATAGGTCTGTATCGCTCAAACTTCACAGTCTGAACACGGACAGAATATCTGTAAATAAACTAACGTTATCTGCCCGTTTCATGGAGCGAAAGCGCGCCTGCGTACTAAACGCGGCCAGTTGATCGTTAAAAACCTGACTTTAAAAACTTGAAGACTAGTCGCGTAATGACATTGTAAAAATAAAGTCTCCTATATCACTACCATTAGAAAGATAAAGTCAATGCAGTCTTAATACTCCAGTATTTCACTTGATGTTATCGCGACAGTTCGCAAATGATTAAAATAGAATAATTCCGAAAGATGCCGAATTATGACAATATTACAACTACATTTTCGTTCACAGAACAAGTGCAATGCCATTTATTCCAACCGGTACCTGTCAAAGGGCGGGCTAATGGCCGTCTCCATCGGGATGGATCCGGATTCTGTTTATAAACCGGTTTCGTTCGCGGATCCGAGTTTCGCGGCCTTGTTTTTCTGACTTCCTCTATCCTCCAGCTCAGAGATACAATGAAATGGCGACGTTAAGGCTCCGCCCGACTTTTTATAAACCCATCGCCGACTCCATTGGCTGATGTAACGGCATACGTACACGCCTACGCGAATTCTACAGGCCACTCTAGCTGTCAATCAAATAGGCCACGCCCGCGCAAGCCCTGGAGCACAATTTGTGGATTTAAAGCAGGTTATTACGCAAAAAACATTAGCATAAGCACCGCCACTGCTGTAGATATAAGACTAAAAATCAGTAAAACATTTTCACGAATACTTTAAAACACTCAAAGACGCGGTAACATTTCCAGAAATACTGCGTTTCTCAAGAGTTTTGTGTTACGTCAACAGTCTTCGCTGATTGGCTGCCCAGAACTAAGGCGCGAGCATCGAGGGCAGGTTGGAAACACGCCATTGGCCGATTAGTCACGCGTAACAGACAAATGCGGCACACACACCTCGCTTTACAGCCTGTTCCTCATCGACTGCCTGGAAATCACAAAAAAATACCACAAAAAAAGCTCCAACATCTAAAGGCAACCTCGTGATGTTGCTAAATTCCCGAAAGTAAAACGAAAACAGCAAACTTCGAGGCCTAAAAGAGCCAAAAACAATGTTATGTCTCATTACAAACTCGACTTTTTAACCCAGTGTAAGAAAACACGCATCAAACTCAGACCCAGTATTAAAACAAGTAAACAAAGGCGATGCCCTTCTCTGTAAATTCAAACATGGCCTACAAGGAGTGTCCTCCATAAAATGACGCAGCAACTTTGGTTCTTCAAACGACGACACGCAGTTGTTAAAATACGATTACAACG
>JAFVLL020006017.1:0-23090 GCA_021397915.2 Tor tambroides | reverse complement strand
AGAAGGTTTGTAAAACATTTACAACTGATGAGTAGTTTACACTTTAGATTAGGGGATGCAGAAAGTGTTGTAAATGTCTTGTATACAGCTACAGATCATTTGTAACAGGTAAGAAAGATCTACAAATGATGTGTAACACATTTACAAGTGATGAGTAGTTTACACTTTAGATTAGGGGATGCAGAAAGCTTTGTAAATGATTTATAATATTTATTGAAATAATAGTACAATGTTGGCATTTCAATGATTTATAAGTGATTAATAATATATAAACTAGTAACTATTAACCATTAAGGATTTGTTTAATTATTTCATTATGCTATTTTTTAAAGATAACTTATGACAGATTTGTAAATCGTCAGCATATTACTTAATCATTTGTGAATGTATACTCATGTTTTGTAAATGATTAGTTCATCATCATCTAATCACTTGTAAATGGTTCATAACTTAATCTACAAAACATAGATAAAATATTAACATATCACTTATTAATCATCTATGAATGCATAGTCATGTTTTGTAAATGATTAGTTCATCATTATCTAATTACTTGTAAATGTCTTGTAAATGAATTAACAAAACAAATTGTTAGCATATCACTTATTAATCGCTTATTAATGTTTTGTAAATGATTAGTTCATCATTAACTAATCACTTATAAATGACTTACAACTGAACGTTATTATAAAGTGTTACCAAAAAAAGATCACATGCACATAAGTATTCATAGCCTTTGCCATGACACTCAAAATTGAGCTCAGGTGTATCCTGTTTCCACTGATCATCCTTGAGATGTTTCTACAACTTGATTGGAGTCCATCTGTGGTAAATTCAGTTGATTGGACATGATTTGAAAAGGCATGCACCTGTCTTTATAGGGTCCCATAGTTAACAGTGCATGTCAGAGCACAAACCAAGCCATGAACTCCAAGGAATTGTCTGTACAGCTCAGTGACAGGATTGTATTGAGGCACAGATCTGGAAAAGGGTGCAGAAAAAATTCTGCAGCATTGAAGGTCCCAATGAGCACAGTGGCCTCCATCATCCATAAAAGGAAGAAGTTTGGAACCACCAGGACTCTTCCTAGAGTGGGCCACCCGGCCAAACTGAGCAATCGGGAGAGAAGGGGCTTAGTCATGGAGGTTACCAAGAACCCGATGGTCACTTTAAAAGAGCTCAAGCGTTTCTCTGTGGAGAGAGGAGAACCTTCCAGAAGAACAACCATCTCTGCAGCACTTCACCAATCAGGCCTGTATGGTACAGTGGCCAGACGGAAGCCACTCCTCAATAAAAGGCACATGGCAGCCCACCTGGAGTTTTCCAAAAGGCACCTGAAGGACTGTCAGACCATGAGAAACAAAATTCTCTGGTCTGATGAAACAAAGATTGAACTCGTTGGCCTGAATGCCAAGCGTCATATCTGGAAGAAACCAGGCGCCGCTAATCACCTGGCCAATACCATTCCTACAGTGAAGCATGGTGTTGGCAGCATCATGCTGTGTGGATGTTTTTCAACGGCAGGAACTGGGAGACTAGTCAGGATGGAGGGAAAGATGAATGTAGCAATGTACAGAGACATCCTTGATAACTAACGAAACTAACGGAATGTATAGTTGATATCAAAAACTGGATGACTAGCAATTTCTTACTACTAAATTCTGAAAAAACAGAAGCGTTAATTATTGGACCAAAAACTTTTGCATGTAATAACCTAGATCACTGTCTAATACTTGACGGCTGCTCTGTAAATTCTTTGTCATCAGTTAGGGACCTAGGCGTACTTTTTGATAGTAATCTTTCCTTCGAAAATGTTTCTAGCATTTGTAAAACTGCATTTTTCCATCTTAAAAATATATCTAAATTAAAACCTATGCTCTCAATGTCAAATGCAGAAATATGAATTCATGTGTTCATGACTTCGAGGCTTGATTATTGTAATGCTTTATTGGGTGGTTGCTCTGCGCATTTAATAAACAAACTCCAGCTGGTTCAAAATGCAGCAGCTAGAGTTCTTACTAGAACCAGGAAGTATGACCACATTAGCCCAGTTCTGTCAACACTGCACTGGCTCCCTATTAAACATTGTATACATTTTAAGATCTTGCTAATTACCTATAAGGCCCTGAATGGTTTGGCACCTCAGTATTTGAGTGAGCTCTTATCACACTATAGTCCTTCACGTCCGCTGCGATCTCAAAACTCTGGCCATTTGATAATACCTAGAATATCAAAATCAACTGCATGCAGGAAATCCTTTTCCTATTTAGCACCCAAACTCTGGAACAATCTACCTAACACTGTTCGGGAAGCAGACACACTCTGTCAGTTTAAATCTAGATTAAAGACCCATCTCTTTAACCTGGCTTACACATAATACACTATCGCATTTCTATAATTCAAATCCGTTAAAGGATTTTTAGGCTGCATTAATTAGGTCAACCGGAACCGGGAACACTTCCCAAAACACCCGATGTACTTGTTACATCGTTAGAAGCATGGCATCTACACTAATATTAGTCTGTTTCTTTCTTATTCCAAGGTAGGAACCCAAATCCAGACTGTATCCAGATCAGATGGTCACTGCAGCCACCCGGATCCAGTCCGTATCCAGATTAGATGGTGGATCAGCACCTAGAGATGACCTCTACAGCCCTGAACATCAGCGGAGACCAGGACAACTAGATGAGCCCCAGAGGCTGATCCCCAGTGAAGACCCTGTCTCCTAGACAGCCATCGGGACAAGACCACAGGAACCAGATGAGTCCTTTGCACAATCTGACTCTGCTGCATCCTAGATTTAAACTGCTGATTTTGTCTGGCTAGAGGAGAATGACACTATTTTGACATACTATTTCCCCATCTAAATACTGTAAAACTAATGTAAAGCCACCCAGCTTTATATCAAGCTGATGTAAAGCTGCTTTGACACAATTTGCATTGTTAAAAGCGCTATACAAATAATAGTGACTTGACTTGACGACCTTGATGAAAACCTGCTCCAGAGCACTCTGGATCTCAGACTGGGGCAACGGTTCATCTTACAACAGGACAACGACCCACAGTCAAGATAACAAAGGAGTGACTACGGAACAGCTCTATGAATGTCCTTGAGTGGCCCAGCCAGAGCCCAGACTTGAACCCGATTGAACATCTCTGGAGAGATCTGAAAATGGCTGTGCACCGACACTCCCCATCCAACTTGATAGAGCTTGAGAGGTACTGCGAAGAAGAATGGGAAAAATTGCCCAAAAATAGGTGTGCCAAGCTTGTAGCATCATACTCAAAAGACTTGAGGCTGTAATTGGTGCCAAAGGTGCTTCAACAAAGTATTGAGCAAAGGCTGTGAACATGTACTGTATGTACATGTGATTTTTTTGTTTGTTTTTTTATTTTTAATAAATTTGGAAATATTTGAAAGATGTTTGTTTGACGTTGTCATTATGGGGTATTGTTTGTAGAATTTTGAGGAAAATAATGAATTTAATCTATTTTGGAATAAGGTTGTAACATAACAAAATGCGGAAAAAGTGAAGCTCTGTGAATACTTTCCGAATGCACTGTAGTTTAAGTGGCAAATACTAGAATCTGTAACTCTATGATGTAATGAATATGAGAAGAATGAAGCTGATGCTGTGAAAGTGCTGGATTGAGGTGAGTTACTAAAGATCAGTCAAGTCAACAAGAGCCGCACAAATCTGATGTTGGTGCAGGTTATTGGGTGAAGTGTGGAGCTGATGAGTTTTGATTTCTGTTTTCTGTAGCGTTTCCAGTCTCTCTCCACACCTCCTGAATCTACAGATGGAAATGACGATCCCTTCAGTTCTCTCTTCTCTTTTGATGATCTGAGAGAATCTGTCTGTCAGCTGAGAGACAAACTGGAAGATTTCTGCAAAGGGCAGCTCAAGAAGATCTCAGACAGAGGTAAAGTCCTGGAGATTCATCTGCTCTCAGAAACGAGTCCATCATCAACTGATATAATGGAGAGGATCATATTAGGAATATTTTAAGAATGGATGCAGGATCATGAGAATCACACTGTTCATGTCTGTTGATTTCCACAGTCACATTCACCAACATTGTTCTCTGGATCAGGAACGACTTCCTACAATGTAAGTCAGTAAAAAAACAAGCAGAAAAACTCACTGAGTGTGTTCATGTTCTTCTTGTAGTAGGTGAAAGAAGAGTTTTATAATTGATGATATAAATAATGATTTACACAGGATATCTGGTCATCTGTACTGAGACATTGATGATACACTGAACATGAAGAGTTCAGCTACATGAAAAGATCAAAAAAGATTCATAATTCCTGATTCTGATGTGTTTTATCTCCATTAGATTCCCATCAGCTCACTCTGGATCTGAACACTGTGAATGAACGCCTCCTTCTGTCTGAGAGCAACAGAGTGATTACTGTCACTGACACAGAGCAGTCGTATCCTGATCATCCAGAAAGATTTGATTATTATTCTCAGGTGTTGTGTAGAGAGAGAGTGTGTGGACGCTGTTATTGGGAGTTGGAGTGGAGTGAATGTGTGTGTATATCAGTGTCATATAAGAGCATCAGCAGAAAGGGACGGGGTAATGAGTGTATGTTTGGATTTAATGATCAGTCCTGGAGTTTGTTCTGCTGTACTTCCAGTTACTCATTCAGACACAATAACATACGGACTGATCTCCCAGTGAAGACCATCAGCAGGAGAATAGGAGTGTTTGTGGATCACAGTGCAGGAACTCTGTCCTTCTACAGCGTCTCTGACACAATGAGGCTCATCCACACAGTCCAGACCACATTCACTCAGCCGCTCTATGCTGGGTTTACTGTTTTTTCTGGATCATCAGCGAAATTGTGTTGATGAATCAGAATAGATTGAGGAGAGATTCTATCCATAATGCTTTGTGCTGCATGTTGAATCAGTAACAGTGAGATGTTATAGAGTCTCTTCTTTTCTCTACATGACATTAATACTGCATCTGAACTTCTATCAGTGAAATAATGTCACCATATTCCAAGGTATGTTATTCCCTGATAACAACCAGTAAAAACTAATAACACAGACTCATCCGGATAACTCTCGTTTCATACAAACGGAGCTGCTAAAATGATTGTTTTGTACACTGTAATGGATTACAAGATAACTAACAAACTGGTAAGATTTTAAAACTGTTTCATCTTAAATCAATTTCTTTTAGCGGCATAATTATTTATGTGGTGAAATGTTGTGTAATAAGTGGTATGACTGCACCGTATCCTGTAAATGTCCATCTAGTTTGAACTTGCCACTTGCTAGCAACTGCTTTCTTCATAGAAGCTTTGCGTTCAAATATTACAACTTAGATCAGTGTTTTGTGTCTAATTATTTACTTTTGTGCTAAGCAGCCGTGTAATAAGCAGGATAATGTACATCCAGCCAGTTGTTATCACAGAATAAAGCCCTTCAGTCTTATTGCAGAATAAAGCCTGACAGGTTTATCAGTAAGACTGCGGGGCTTTATTCTGCGATAACAACGAGCTGGATGTACATTATCCCAGTGGCGTTCTGTCCATATAAGCTGCGAATGCTCCGCATACCCAGGCTGTCTGAGAGAATGAGTTCACAGGCTAATTAATATAAACATGATTATAAGTTGATCCCTTGTCATTTGAGATGTAACTTAAAGCTTAATAAAGTGCTGGGAATAAGTACGTAAAATTATTATTTACAAAAAAACAAAACAAAAAAAATTTAATTTTCTGTAAATCTATGTCAGTTACAGAAGCTTCTGGGCATGCAGATTCACAGTAGCTTTGGCACCTCCGCTCTATTGCTATGACTCGTCAGGATTGTTGCGTGTTCTCAGTGGTTTGCTGGTATGCAGCTGATATCATGCGGGAGGTAAGCTGTCTGCTAAGCGCTCGCCCAAGCGGAAAAATGCATGGGTGCTGCCAGATTTCAATTGCTGAATATTACATTGTGTTTGATGCAAGACCTATTTGTTTAATCTGCTGCAGCCATTTAGCCTCCTTGTTAGTGCATCCGTCTCCCACGCAGGAGATCAGGGTTCGAAACCCGTTACATCAGGGGTGCCCAATCCTGCTCCTGGCGATCTTTGAGGTCAGATTTGGTAGCTGAGCTGAACCAGACAGTTATTGAAGTGCAGAGGACAGATTCAGCGATGGCAGAGTAGAAATGTTTCAGCAGCTCCTGTGGCAGGTTGAACTTGCTCAGCTGGCGAAGAAAGTACAACCTCTGCTGGGCCTTTTTGACAATGGAGTCTATGTGAATATCCCACTTCAGGTCCTGGGAGATGGTGGTCTCCAGGAATCTGAAAGACTCCACTGCAGTCACCATGCTGTTCATGATGGTGAGTGGGGGGAGAGCAGGGGGGTTCCTCCTGAAGTCCACGATCATCTCCACAGTTTTGAGCATGTTAAGCTCCAGGTTGTTAAGACTGCACCAGACAGCCAGCTCTTTAACCACCTGTCTGTAAGCAGACTCGTCACCGTCCTGGATGAAGCCGGTCAGTGTGGTGTCGTCTGCAAACTTCAGGAGCTTGACAGAGGGGTCTTTAGGTATGCAGTCATTTGTGTAGAGGGAGAAGAGCAGTGGGGAGAGAACGCAGCCCTGAGGAGCTCCAGTGCTGATAGTGTGGGTGTTGGATGTGAATTTACCAAGCTTTACTGACTGCTGCCTTTCTGTCGGGAAGCTGTTGAGCCACTGAAAGACAGAGGTGGGGACGGAGAGCTGAGTTAGTTTATTCTGAAGGGTGTCCGTGATGATGGTGTTAAAAGCGGTGCTGAAGTCAACAAACAGGATCCTCACCTGGTCTGTCCGGATGCTGCAGGATGAAGCGCAGTCCCATGTTGACTGCATCATCCACAGACCTGTTTGCTCTGTAGGCAAACTGCAGGGGGTCCAGTAAGGGTCCTTCAGATAAGCCAAAACCAGTCTTTCAAATGATTTCATGGCCACAGACATTAGAGCCACAGGTCTGTAGTCATTAAGTCCAGTAATTTTGGATTTATTTGGGACGGGGATGATGGTGGAGCGTTTGAAGCATGAGGGGACTTCGCACAAATCAAAACATTTATGTATCAAATTATAGAAATCTACAGTATATATAGTCTCAATATTCTGAAGGGCAAGACAAAACACATTTAATAAAATGCTTTTAAATCTGATTAACCCAAAAATAGATTATTAATCAAAATCATTGTTAGCTGCAGCACTATTATAAATATACAATTAACAATAAATTATTAACATATTGAATAAGCCCCTCAAGCTTGTTCGAACAAGCGGGAGCCCAGTGTGCCTGTAGCTTTCGCTATCTCTGTTTTATCATGTGATAGAAAGTCTAAGGCCTTCTCAAGCTGTACGGCTGACCCATCTAATCTGCGGCCTATTATGCATCAAACTAAGATTGCTGAGACACAAAGTAATGCCATCAAGTTAGCATTTTTAAACATTCGCTCACTAAAAAATAAATCATTTCTGATCAATGACTTAATAACCACAAATAACCTGGATTTTATATTTCTAAATGAAACATGGCTAGAAGACAGCTGCAGTGGAACAGTCCTCAATGAAACGGCCCCTCCTAATTTTAATTTTATAAGTGTCTGCAGTACTGTTAGGAGAGGTGGAGTTGGAGGTGTAGCTGCATTATTTAAATATGTCTATCAATGCAAGCAAGTGTCATTTGGTCAGTACTTGTCTTTTGAATATCTAGGTATTGTGCTGAAAGGTGCTCCACGCATTCTATATATCATTATTTACAAGCCTCCAAAATACTCTCCAGCCTTTGTTGAAGAGTTCACAGAACTGTTATCAATGATTTCCTCAGAGTTTGATAGTTTTGCTATTGCAGGGGATTTTAATATTCACATAGATAATGCAGAAATCAAAACGCATTATAACTGTTTTAAACGCTTTTGACCTGATTCAGCATGTGCATGGACTCGCACACAACTGAGGACACACTCTAGATTTACTAATCAGTAAGGGTCTGAACATTTCATCCATTGTTATTAAGGATGTAGCATTATCTGATCACATATCTGTATTTTCTTTGACATAATTGATCTCTGCTACCACTGAATCCAGATCTGTCTCTGTCAGAAAGAGATGCATTAACGAGAACACTAGTGCGCTATTTATGGAGGCTATATCTTTAACACCAAGCATTTCTGCAGACTCTGTTGATCTTCTCCTTGATTCCTTTAACTCAAAAGTTAAGAAGGTTATTGATGATATTGCTCCTGAAAAAGTCAGTAATAAGACTGGCAGACAGAAATCCCCTTGGAGAAAATCAACAGCAGTTCAGTGTATGAAAAGACAATGCAGAAAATCTAAGCGGATGTGGCGGAAGACGAAACTTGAAATTCACTAAAGCATCTATAAAGACAGCCTTCATGCTTTCAATGTGGAACAAGCCACAGCTAGACAGACCTTCTTCTCAAACCTTATAACAGTAACTTAAACAACACTTGCACTCTTTTTGCTACTGTTGAGAGACTAACAAACCCCCCAAGTCAGATTCCCAGTGAAATGCTTTCCGACATCAAATGCAATGAGTTTGCTTTCTTCTTTTCTATAATATCAATAATATCAGAAAGGCAATTGGCACATCTTCAAGTTATGCAGAGGTCACACAGATTCGACCACAATTTCAAAAAGACGTAACTATGTCTGTTTTTGAAGCAATTGATAGCAAAATTTTAGAAGAAATAGTACAGCACCTTAAATCTTCAACCTGCTATCTTGACACACTTCCCACATCTTTTTTCAAAAGTGTGCTTAACTGTTTAGAAGCAGATCTCTTAGAAGTGGTGAACGCCTCACTTCTTTCTGGGACTTTTCCAAACTCCCTGAAAACTGCAGTTGTTAAGCCCCTTCTGAAAAATCTTGATAACACCATATTGAGCAACTATAGACCAATATCAAATCTTCCTTTCATAGGTAAGATTATTGAAAAGGTAGTTTTTAATCAGCTGAACAGATACTTCAACTCAAATGGATACCTGGAAAATTTTCAATCTGGTTTCCGAGTGCATCACAGCACAGAGACAGCTCTCATTAAGATAATAAATGATATTCTCTTTAATTCTGATTCTGGCAAAATATAAGTGCTGGTACTACTAGATCTTAGTGCTGTGTTTGACACTGTTGATCATAGCATACTTCTAGGGAGACTGGAAAACTGGGTCAGGCTTTCTGGGATGGTACTCAAATGGTTCAGGTCATACTTAGACGGGAGAGGTTATTATGTGAGTATAGGAGAGCATAAGTCTAAGTGGACGTCCATGACATGCGTAGTCCCACAAGGCTCAATTCTTGCACCGCTCTTGTTTAGCCTGTATATGCTCCCACTAAGTCAAATAATGAGAAAGAACGAAATTTCCTATGACAACTATGCTGATGATACCCAGATTTACCTAGCCTGATCTCCAAATGACTATAGCCCCATTGATTCCCTCTGCCATTGCAATGATGATATTAACATTTGGATGTGCCAGAACTTTCTTCAGTTAAGGAGAAAACTGAAGTCATTGCATTTGGAAACAAAAATGAAGTTCTCAAGGTGAATGCATACCTTGACTCTAGGGGTCAAACAACTAAAAATCAAGTCAAAAATCTTGGGGTGATATTTGTTTGGTTTATGATGGTCAAAGTAAGTAGGGAGTGAAGTAGTGGAATAGTTAGGTGTTTTGGAAGGTTTTTTCACTTAGTGCAGAAGAGTTTGAACAAAGCTTGAGAATGTTTGTTTTTAAATTCCTTGTTTTTATTATTGTGATTATTATTTTTTAATTCCTTGTTTTTATTGTTGTGATTATTATTTTTTAATGACTATTTTACCTCCTTTTATGTAAAGCACTTTGAATTACCACTGTGTATGAAATGTGCTATATATATTAATTTTACCTCACTGGGGATCTGTCTCTGGGGCTCATCTAGGTGTCCTGGTTTCCGCTGACATTCAGGGCTGTAGAGGTCGTCTCTAGGAGCTGATCCACCATCTGATCTGGATACGGACTGGATCTGGTGACTGCAGTGACCATCTGGGCTGGATATGGACTGGATCGGGTGGCTACGGTGACCTCGGAATAAAAAAGAAACAGACTAATATTAGTGTAGATGTCAATCTTCTTACGATGTAACAAGTACATCGTGTGTTATGGGAAGTATTTCCGGTTCCGGATGACCTAATTAATTCAGCCTAACAATCTTTTAACGGATTTGAATTATAGAAATGCGATAGTGTATTATGTGTAAGCCAGGTTAAAGAGATGGGTCTTTGATCTAGATTTAACTGACAGAGTGTGTCTGCTTCCCAAACAGTGTTAGGTAGATTGTTCCAGAGTTTGGGCACTAAACAGAAAAAGGATCTTCTGCCTGCTGTTGATTTTGATATTCTAGGTATTATCAAATGGCCAGAGTTTTGAGAACGTAATGGACATGGAGGACTATAATGCGATAAGAGCTCGCTCAAGTACTGAGGAGCTAAACCATTCAGGGCTTTATAAGTAATTAACAAGATTTTAAAATCTATACGATGTTTAATAGGGAGCCAGTGCAGTGTTGACAGAACCGGGCTAATGTGGTCATACTTCCTGGTTCTAGTAAGAACTCTAGCTGCTGCATTTTGAACCATTTGTAGTTTGTTTATTAAACATGCAGAAGAACTGCCCAATAAAGCATTACAATAATCTAGCCTTGAGGTCATAAACGCATGAATTAACATTTCTGCATTTGACATTATATTTTTAAGATGAAAAAAAGCAGATATATTTTTAAGATGAAAAAAAGCAGTTTTACAAATGCTAGAAACGTGGCTGTCAAAGGAGAGATTGCTATCAAATAGCACACCTAGGTTCCTGACTGATGATGAAGAATCGACAGAGCAGCCATCAAGTGTTAGACAGTGTTCTAGGTTAATACTTGTGGGGGTTTTAGGTCCGATAATTAACACCTCTGTTTTTTCAGAATTTAGCAGTAAGAAATTACTCGTCATCTAGTTTTTATATTGACTATGCCTTCCATAAGTTTCTCAATTTGGTGTGTTTCATCGGGCCGCAAAGAAAAATAGAGCTGAGTATCATCAGCATAACAGTGAAAGCTAACCTCGTGTTTCCTGATGATATTTCCCAAGGGTAACACGTAAAGCGTGAAAAGTAACGGCCCTAGTACTGAGCCTTGAGGTACTCCATACTGCACTTGTGATCGATATGATAGCTCTTCATTCACTGCTACAAATTGATGGTGGTCAGATAAGTACGATTTGAACCACTAATGCCAACAAAGTTTTCTAGTCTATTCAAAAGAAAGTCGTGGTCGATAGTGTCGAACGCAGTGCTAAGATCCAGTAGCACTAATAGAGAGATACAACCATGATCAGATGATAAGAGCAGGTCATTTGTAACTCTAATGAGAGCAGTCTCAGTACTATGATATGGTCTAAATCCTGACTGGAAATCCTCACAGATATCATTTTTCTCTAAGAAGGAATATAATTGTGAGGATACTACCTTTTCTAGTATCTTTGACAGAAAAGGGAGATTCGAGATCGGTCTGTAATTAACTAGATCTTTGGGGTCAAGTTGTGTTTTTTTAATGTGAGGCTTAATAACAGCCAATTTAAAGGTTTTGGGGACATATCCTAATGACAATGATGAAATTAATAATAGCCCAAAGAATATCTATGACTTCTGGAAGCACCTATTTTAGTAGTTTGGATGGAATAGGGTCTAACATACATGTTGTTGGTTTAGCTGATTTAACAAGTTTATACAATTCTTCCTCTCCTATAGTAGAGAATGAGTGGAACTGTTCCTCAGGGGATCTATAGTGCACTATCTGATGCGATACTGTAGCTGACGGCTGCATGGTTACAATTTGATCTCTAATAGTATCGATTTTGGAAGTAAAATAGTTCATAAAGTCATTACTGCTGTGCTGTTGGGAAATGTCAACACCTGTTGATGCTTTATTTTTTGTTAATTTTGCCACTGTATTGAATAAATACCTGGGGTTATGTTTGTTTTCTTCTAAAAGAGACGAAAAGTAATCAGATCTAGCAGTTTTTAATGCTTTTCTGTAGGATAGGGTACTTTCCCGCCAAGCAATACGAAATACCTCTAGTTTAGTTTTCCTCCAGCTGCGCTCCATTTTCCGGGCTGCTCTCTTTAGGGCGCGAGTGTGCTCATTATACCACGGTGTTGGACTCTTTTCCTTAATCTTCCTTAAGCGTAAAGGAGCAACTGTATCTAACGTGCTAGAAAATAGAGAGTGTACAGATTCCGTTACATGATCAAGTTTTTCTGCGCTGTTGGATATGCTGAGGAATTGAGATAAATCAGGAAGATTACTTACAAAGCAGTCTTTTGTGGTAGAAGTGATGGTTCTACCATATTTGTAAGAAGGAGTTGAATTTACAGCTTTAGCTATAAGGAGTTTACACAAGACTAGATAATGATCTGATATATCATTGCATTGCTGCAGAATTTCAACACCAGTAACATCAGTTCCATGTGACAGTATTAAATCTAGAGTATGATTTCGACAATGAGTAGGTCCTGACACGTGTTGTCTAACCCCGATAGAGTTCAGAATGTCTATGAATGCTGATCCTAATGCATCTTTTTCATTGTCAACGTGGATATTAAAATCACCCACAATTAAGACTTTATCTGCAGCCAGCACTAACTCTGATAGAAAATCACCAAATTCTTTAATAAAGTCTGTATGGTGCCCTGGTGGCCTGTATACAGTAGCCAGTACAAACATCACGGGGGATTTATCATTAATACTTTTTTCTCTAGATAATGTTATATGAAGCACCATTACTTCAAAGGAGTTATACTTAAAGCCTGTCTTCTGAGAAATACTGAAAATATTGCTATAAATTGTAGCAACACCTCCCCCTTTGCCTTTTGGACGCGGCTCATTTTTATAACAGTAATCTTGGGGGGTAGACTCGTTTAAAATAATGTATTCATCTGGTTTTAGCCAGGTTTCTGTCAAACAAAGCACATCTAGTTTATGGTCAGTGATCATATCATTTACAAAAGTGCTTTTGTAGAAAGGGATCTAATATTCAATAAGCCAAGCTTTATCATTTGTTTATCTGTATTATATCTGTTTTTATTTGTTGAACATCAATTAAATTGTTACTCTTACTTTGGTTTGGATGTTTTCTGTATTTTCTAGTTCGGGGAACAGACATAGTCTCTATATTGTGATATCTAGGTGAAGGAGTCTCTATGTGCTGAGAATTAACTGACTTCTGTGGCGTGAGGCAACTAGCAGATGGTCGGTTTAGCCAGTCTGTCTGCTTCCTGACCTGGGCCCCAGTTAGTCAAGTACGAAATCTAAGACTATGTGCCATATTTCTAGAAAGAAGAGCGGCACCACCCCAGGAGGGATGAAGACCATCTCTTTTCAACAGGTCAGGTCTGCCCCCAAAATTCTTCCAATTGTCCATAAAACCTATGTTATTCTGCGGACACCATTTAGACATCCAGCCATTGAGTGATCACAGTCTGCTATGAATCTCATCACCACGGTAAGCAGGGAGCGGACCAGAGCATATTACAGTGTATGACATCATACTTGCAAGTTCACACACCTCTTTAACATTATTTTTAAGTGATCTCCGACTGGCGAAGTCAAACATCATTAGCACCAATGTGAATAACAATCTTACTGAATTTACGTTTAGCATTAGCCAGCACTTTTAAAAAAAAAAAAAAGCCGCTCAGTTGGAGTGCCAGGTCAATGTAAAACTCCAGAGTCCAGGGAGGATCAAGCAAAGGCATGAGTGAGCTGAGCGGTTCGGACAGCCCACCATAAAAAAAATATCATCAGGCATACCTGGTCAAAAGACGGTAAATGACCCAGTCCAATAAATTCCTTCACATAGTCCTCAATAGGCCGATCTCCTTGACGGAGACATACAGGTGCATCTCAATAAATTAGAATGTCGTGGAAAAGTTCATTTATTTCAGTAATTCAATTCAAATTGTGAAACTTGTGTATTAAATAAATTCTCTGCATACAGACTGAAGTAGTTTAAGTCTTTGTTTCTTTTAACTGTGATGATTTTGGCTCACATTTAACAAAAACCCACCAATTCACTATCTCAACAAATTTGAATACTTCATAATACCAATAAAAAAAAAATCATTTTTAGTGAACTGTTGGCCTTCTGGAAAGTATGTTCATTTACTGTATATGTACTCAATACTTCGTAGGGGCTCCTTTTGCTTTAATTACTGCCTCAATTCTGCGTGGTATGGAAGTGATCAGTTTGTGGCACTGCTGAGGTGGTATGGAAGCCCAGGTTGCTTTGATAGCAGCCTTCAGGTCATCTGCATTGTTGGGTCTGGTGTCTCTCATCTTCCTCTTGACAATACCCCATAGATTCTCTATGGGGTTCAGGTCAGGTGAGTTTGCTGGCCAATCAAGCACAGTAACACCATGATCATTGAACCTGTTTTTGGTACCTTTGGCAGTGTGGGCAGGTGCCAAATCCTGCTAGAAAATGAAATCAGCATCTCCATAAAGCTGGTCAGCAGAAGGAAGCATGAAATGCTCTAAAATTTCCTGGTAGATGGCTGCATTGACTGTGGACTTCAGAAAACACAGTGGGCCAACACCAGCAGATGACATGGCAGCCCAAATCATCACTGACTGTGGAAACTTCACACTAGACTTCAAGCAGCTTGGATTCTGTGCCTCTCCACTCTTCCTCCAGACTCTGGGACTTTGATTTCCAAATGAAAAGCAAAATTTACTTTCATCTGAAAAGAGGACATTAGACCACTGAGCAACTGTCCAGTTCTTTTTCTCCACAGCCCAGGTAAGACGCTTCTGACGATGTTTCTGGTTCAGAAGTGGCTTGGTAGCCCTTTTCCTGACGACGTCTGAGCGTGGTGACTCTTGATGCACTGACTCCAGCTTCAGTTCACTCCTTGTGAAGCTCTCACAAGTGTTTGAATCAGCTTTGCTTGGCTGTATTCTCAAGCTTGTTGTCATCCCCGTTGCTTGTGCACCTTTTCCTACCCAAATTCTTCCTTCCAGTCAACTTTGCTTTGATACAGCACTCTGTAAACAGCCACACATTTCTGTAATGACCTTCTGTGACTTACCCTCTTTATGGAGGGTGTCAATGTTCATCTTCTGGATCATTGCCAAGTCAGCAGTCTTCCCCATTATTGTGATTTCAAAGAACAAGAGATACCCAGAATCTATACTGTATGGATGGTCATTAATTGAAACTCAAATGTGAATATTCTAATATTTTGAGATACTAATTTTTGACTTTCATGAGCTGTAAGCTCTAATCATCAAAATTAAAACAAAAATTTTTTTGGAATGTTTTACTTTACATGCAATGAATCTAAAATCTATGAAAGTTTCACTTTTTGAAATAACTTACAAGAAAAAATGAACTTTTTCATGACATTCTAATTTATTGAGATGCACCTGTATAATTTGTGCTGCTGGATTCATAGTGGTCAGCGTCACCAGCCAGTCGGAGAGCAGCTGGACACAAGAACAAGCTCCTTACACAGAGGTACCAAGACGTTACTACAAATCAGATAATAATACTATGATATTTCCTATTGTAAATGGGTGTTCCTTCATCTTTGAGTTTATTTTTTATTAAATATGGTTAATTTTCTTTTCTTTTATTTTAAAAGATATAAGGAAAAAGTGGAAACCACTAAATAATCATAATGTCTGCATATATATAATGAGGAGGAGGAACCTGCTTTACAGATTCACAGACACAACAGTTTTACATACATCACTCAAACACAGAGCCAGGAAAAAGGAAACACGTGTGTTCAGGGAAAGAGAAACTGAAGCGTAGTTGAGCTGTTGTGCATTTGCTTCTCTGTAATCAAGCAGGAAAATGGCAGAAGCCAGAATTTTTCATGATGATTTCATGTGTCCAGTGTGTCAGGATCTCCTGAAGAATCCAGTGACCATCCAGTGTGGACACAGTTACTGTGAGAGCTGTATTACAGGCTGCTGGGATCAGGAGGATCAGATGAGGGTCTACAGCTGCCCTCAGTGCAGACAGACCTTCAGTCCAAGACCTGCTTTAGCTAGAAACACCATGCTGGCTGAAGTGGTGGAGAAACTGAAGAAGACCAAACCTCCTACTGACTGTGATGCTGGAGCTGGAGATGTGCAGTGTGACATCTGTACTGGAAGAAAATATAAAGCCGTCAAGTCCTGTCTGGTGTGTCTGAACTCTTACTGTCAGAATCACCTCGAACAACATGAGAGTTGGTTTAAAGGAAAGAGACACAATTTGACTGATGCCACTGGACGACTGCAGGAGATGATCTGCCAGAAACATGAGAAGCTCCTTGAGGTTTTCTGTCGCACTGACCAGAAATGTATATGTGTGCTGTGTACGATGGATGAACATAAAAACCATGACACTGCATCAGCTGCAGCACAGAGAACAGAGAAACAGGTATTAAAAACTAGAGATCAAGTTAATAGTGTAGTTATCTAATAGTCTGTTTATTTTCTGTGTAGAGCTGCAGCTTAATTACACAGAAACACTGTCAGTGTGAAGTTCTACGTCTGTCGGTTTCACTTTCATGATACTTACACTTGCAGTGTGAAACAGGTCTTAATATTCACCATAATTCATTTTTTCAGTGATTGTAACTGATCATCACTTCTGGAGTTTGAACCTACAGCCATTAGTTATCAACTCCACTTTTACTACATTCGTCTGTTCACATGATGATTTAGTGCTAGTAGTTTTATGTGACATTCACTACCATCCGTTTGTCCTGCAGAAGCAGCTGGAGGAGACGCAGAAGACGTTCCAGCAGAGAATCCAGCAGAGAGAGAAGGATCTTCAGCAGCTGAGAGAGGCTGTGGAGTCTCATAAGGTGAGTCTGGAGAAGAAGAGAAGTTTGTCTCAGTCTAAGTTCAGACAAACTGAAGCCTGAATCACTGTGTGTCCTAATAGCCCTCTGCACAGACAGCAGTGAAGGACAGTGAGAGGATCTTTACTGAGCTCATCCACTCATCCATTGAGAGAAGCTGCTCTGAGCTGATACGGCTGATCAGAGATCAGGAAAAGGCTGCAGTGAGTCGAGCTGAAGGACGACTGGAGCGACTGGAGCAGAAGATCAATGATCTGAGGAGGAGAGACGCTGAGCTGGAGCAGCTTTCACACACACAGGATCACATCCAGTTCCTGCAGGTAACAGAGATCTAGAAGAACAGGATCATAGTGGACTTGAGCCAGATCCTGCTGTGTCCATGAAGACCCCAAACGTGAAGTGATGCTGTATATTAGAATTGCTTCTGTGTATAGAAACCAAACCAAACCTCTCTTAAGGGTCCTTGTGAAGTTTCAGTTTCTCTAACCACTCTAAAGTTATAAATAATGGTCAGTATTATCATAACTTTTGAGCTGCTTTTCCTGAGCAAATCTACTCAACTCTACAGTGAGACTCCATTGATGTGCTTAAGCTGTTAGATGGAGATTTATATTCTTAGCAGATGTTTTATCATCCAAACGATTTCCTAGAAAGTTAACATATAGTGTAAGTGGTGAATACCAGAATCTGTAGCTCTAATGTGATTTTATGAATATAAGAAGAATAAAGCTGATGCTGTGAATGTGCTGGATTGAGGTGAGTTACTAAAGATCAGTCAAATCTGATATTGGTGAAGGTTACTGGGTGAAGTGTGGAGCTGATGAGTTTTGATTTCTGTTTTCTGTAGAGTTTCCAGTCTCTTTCAGCACCTCCTGAATCTACAGATGGAAATGACGATCCTTTCATTTCCCTCTTCTCTTCTGATGGTCTGAGGGAATCTGTCCGTCAGCTGAGAGACAAACTGGAGGATTTCTGCAAAGAGGAGCTCAAGAAGATCTCAGACAGAGGTAAAGTCCTGGAGATTCATCTGCTCTCAGAAACGAGTCCGTCATTATCTCATATCATGGAGAACATCATATTAGAAATGTCTTAGGAATGGATGCAGGATCATGAGAATGACACTGTTCATGTCTGTTGATTTCCACAGTCACATACACCAACAATGTTCCCAGAACCAGGAAGGACTTCCTACGATGTAAGTCAGTAAGAAAACAAGCAGAAAAACTCACTGAGTGTGTTCATGTTCTTCCTGTAGAAAGTGAAATAAGAGTTTTATAATTAATGATGTAAATGATGATTTGCACGTGATATCTGGTCATCTGTACTGAGACACTGATGATACACTGTACATGAAGATTTCAGCTACATGAAAAGATCTAACAGATTCTTAATTCCTGATTCTGATGTGTTTTTATCTCCATCAGATTCCCATCAGATCACTCTGGATCTGAACACACCACATAAATACCTCCGTCTGTCTGAGAGCAACAGAGTGATTACTGAGGCTTACACAGTCCAGTTGTATCCTGATCATCCAGACAGATTTGATGTATATCGTCAGGTGTTGTGTAGAGAGAGTGTGTGTGGACTCTGTTACTGGGAGCTGGAGTGGAGTGGAAATAATGGCGTGCGTATATCAGTGTCATATAAGAGCATCAGCAGGAAAGGATGGGGTAATGAGTGTTGGTTTGGAAATAATGATCAGTCCTGGAGTTTGTTCTGCTCTCCCTCCAGTTGCTCATTCAGACACAATAACATAGAGACTCATCTCTCTGTAAAGTCCATCAGCAGGAGAATAGGAGTGTTTGTGGATCACAGTGCAGGAACTCTGTCCTTCTACAGCGTCTCTGACACAATGAGGCTCATCCACACAGCCCAGACCACATTCACTCAGCCGCTCTATCCTGGGATTTGGGTTAATGGTGCCTCATCAGTGAAACTGTGTTGATGAATCAGAATAGATTGACTAGAGATTCTACCCATAATGCTTTGAGCTGCATGATAAATCAGTCACAGTGAGATGTTATAGAGTCTCTTCTTTTCTCTTCATGACATTAATACTGCAGCTGAACTTCTGTCAGTGAAATAACATGTCAGAATAAATGTGTGTAATAAATCCTCATATAGACAGTAAGATCAGTGTGTGTGTGTGTGTGTGTGTGTACTGGCAATATTAATAAGAAAAGAAAACAAATAGATGAAATAGAATTATAATAGAGAGTGCTAAAGTTAGAGGATCAAATAAAGATGGAAGAGATGTGTTTTTAGCCGATTCTTGAAGATAGCTAAGGACTCAGCTGCTCGGATTGAGTTGGGTTTAAACAACAACAACAAAAAAGTTATTTTTGATTGAGTATAAACAGTTTTGTGAAGTTTTAAGATTTCTTGTAGGATTTATAGGCTTTTGGGTACACTGTATACAGACCACATTTGTAAAAGATAGTGTTATAGCTGTCCAAACACAAATGTTCAACTTTTGGTTTTGTTCAACAGTGGTTTGAGTCTTACCTTTCAGATAGGTCCTTCAAGGTATCTTGGAGAGGTGAGATGTCCAAGTTGAAACATCTAACTACTGGGGTGCCTCAGGGCTCAGTTCTTGGACCACTTCTCTTCTCTGTCTACATGGCTTTTCATATCACTGCTAAGCTGATGACATTCAACTCTACCTCTCATTCCTTCCTGATGATCCGAAGATAGCTGCTCGCATCTCAGCTTGTCTAACAGACATTTCTTGCTGGATGAAGGACCATCACCTTCAACTCTGCCTTGCCAAGACAGAACTGCTTGTGGTTCCATCAAACCCATCATTTCATCACAACTTCACCATCCACTTAGGTACATCAACCATAACTCCTTCAAAAACAGCCAGAAACGTTGGATTTGTGATTGATAATCAGGTGACTTTCTCAGACCACACTGCTAAAACTACCCAGTCATGCAGATTTGCTTAATACAACATTAGGAAGATCAGGCCCTTTCTTTCGGAACATGCTTCACAACTCCTTGTTCAAGGTCTTGTTCTGTCCAGTCTGGACTATTGCAGTGCTCTCTTGGCAGGTCTTCCAACCAGTTCTATCAAACCATTATAATTAATCCAGAATGCGGCTGCAAGATTAATTTTTAATGAGCCGAAAAGAATGCACATTGCACCTCTGTTTATCAATTTGCACTGGCTACCAATAGCTGCTCGCATAAAATTCAAGGCATTAATGTTTGTCTACAAAACCACCACTGGCTCTGCAACCCTTTACCTAAATTCATTACTTCAGACTTATGTGCCTCTAGAAGCTTGCATTATGCAAGTAAATGGCTCATTATTGTGCCATCCCAAAGAGGCACAAAATCACTTTCACATACTATTAAATTAACTGTTCCCTCTTGCTGGAATGACCTGTCCAACTCAATCTGAGCAGCTGAGTCCTTAGCCATCTTCAAGAATTGACTAAAAACACATTTCTTCCATCTTTATTTGACCCTCTAACTCTAGCACTCTCTATTCTAATTCTATATATATATATATATATATATATATATATATAATAAAAAAAAATCTTGCCCCTTTTAGACTTGCACTCTATTCATTTACTAACTGCTTGTTAACAAAAAAAAAAAGCATCTAACACTAGCTTGCGCTATTCTTTTTCTATTCTATTTTCTTTTTATTTATTCTATAATCTAAAAAAAGAACCTTGCTACGTGTACTGCGTTAGGCTAACTGAGACTTGTCATAGCACTTGCATATAATTACTCTTTTGTTGATTTTGATTGCTTCCATTGTCCTCGTTTGTCGCTTTGGATAAAAACATCTGCTAAATGACTAAAAAAAAAAAAACTAAAATGATACATGAAAAAAAAAATGCAATTTTAGTAAAGGAACAAAATTTGAAAATGCAATTTAAAGACCCTCAAAATACACATTTATTTTTTTCAGATTTTTTTACATCACTTTTTTAAAAGATCGACACAATCTATATTCCATAAAGCGCTATATCAGGGGTGTCAAACTTAATTCCTGAAGGGCCACAGCCCTGCAGAGTTTAGCTCCAACCCTAATTAAACACAGCTGATCCAGCTAATCACGTCCTTCGGGCTTATTTGAAAAATACATGGTTTGTGTGTTGGAGCAGGATTGGAACTAAACTATGCAGGGCAGTGGCCCTCCAGGAACTGAGTTTGACACTCCTGCGCTATATAAATAAAGGTGACTTGAATTGAAACATTTAGAAACATGTGACATGTTATGTTCGGGTCATTTTGGACCCAGGTATGTATGCAGTACTATTAGGTATCAAAAATACTTGATCTATGAAATTATATTAGCGCTTTTGTAAAATAAATTTAGCCTTTTCTCCATAGCACACAGTTTTGGACTGGATTTTGCTTATACACATGAATATGTATGTCTATTGATGAACCATTGCAGCATGAAAAACTGATCACTTCATCTGAACATGCAAGTTTATTTCATTAAAATGGATTTATTTTGGTTGAAACCTTTTGAGAGTACTGATTATGTTGTTTTGTTAAAAATAAATATGTAGGTTTTATAAATCTGAACTGTTTTTGTGCAATCAGGGGTTATAAATTCCAATGGGTTAAATACTGGTAACTCAGATGATGATATATTCAAAGACAATTTCTCAAGAAAATTTGATAAGCTGATGATCCAGCCAATCAGAGAGCAGCTGGAGACAAGAACATGCCCCTTACGCAGAGGTACCGGGATGGTACTACGGATCAGATGATAATAACATGATACCATGATTTCCTGTTGTAAATGGGTGTTCCTTCATCTTTGAGTTTATTTATTTTATTAAATGTGACCCCGGACCACAAAACCAGTCTTAAGTCCCTGGGGTATATTTGTAGCAATAGCCAAAAATACATTATATGGGTCAAAATTATTGATTTTTTCTTTTATGCCAAAAATCATTAGGATATTAAGTAGGGCAAACGTACCTATTAATCTCATCAAAATCTACATTGAGACATTTTTAGTGCAAAAGATATTGGTTTCAGTACAAAAAGTTATGCTGAAATAAAATATTAATCTCTCACACAAAAATATTTACTTTTATTTTAAATGACAAAAGCATTTCAATTAAGATATACATCGTTAAATTCAAAAGGCCTGGCTGTGCTTAATGGGTACATTTTTGTGCCCTTTAAGCACACCCCTGTTCCCATTAAGCTCACATCATGTTTTATTAAAAATTCATGTTTATTTTAAGGAAATCTTTTAAAGAATAATTGTAAAAATATATATTTTTTGAAGATACAAAATCAATCACAAAAAACAGTACACTAAAATCAATCAACAAGCTATTCAATTTTATCAGTTATATATTCATAGTGAAGTGTCAATAAGCACATTGCATTTATACTAGTCCACGTTCAACAAAGTAACATTCAAAAATCAAATAAAACAAACCAATAAAACATTTAATTCATGGGGATGAACACAGAAACTAGCCTCATTATGAAACCTCTTTTTAAATGGATGTCAACTTATCTATAGTCTCTTATGGCTGGAATACACTACATGATTTTTGCCCCGATTTTCCACAGATTTACAGTCTGGAGAAGTTGATGCTAGTTGCCAAAGATCTGAGCCAGTCTGTGTATTTGAGTTGATAGAATCCATAGAAAATTGATTAACAACTTAAAGTGACAACCATTAGTTAATATTTAAAGTCTGTTTATGAAGTATTTACAGACGTTCAGTGTGGAAGAGCTTAAAGAGAGCACACTGAGCTTAATTGGAGCAACAACAATTTTTTAATAAATTTCATGTAATATTTATTAAAATGGCAGGATTTTGCTAAATAAATAGTCTAGGTCATGTATTAAGTTCACACATATTTTAATATGAGTGACTAACAATATCTATGAAATTACACTTTTTCTTATTGATGTCACACTGAAGCGGTGTGATTTTCATAGTAGTGCACCCTTTAAACTCACCTTAAAATAATCTGAAATCTTTAAAAATTACAGCACTGTAAAATGACAGACCAGCAATAAACTGTCAATTTATAATATTATGAATGTAAAAGTACAGGCCAGTAATGCCTGTGAAGTAATATGTTAGTGTAGCACACAATCTTCTACAGCTAGTCAGCTAACTGTGTTCTGTAGCATCTGCGCTATGTTGCTAAAACTATCTTTTGGATCTAATGTAATTATT
>JAFVLL020006015.1:10000-16199 GCA_021397915.2 Tor tambroides | reverse complement strand
TTACATGTGGCTCTTGGTGTTGAAATTGAATGTGCACAAGCATGTTTAAAGTCATCTCTGCTATAAAAAAAAAAAAAAAAAAAAATCTTAAACTTGAAACTTAGCTTAAAAACTTAACTTGTCATAGATTTGTCAGCTTGTCAGAGTACGAGACCCGTTGTAGACCAGCTTAGACCAGCAAACCAGTCTGGTTTGAGATCGTTTTTCAGCAGGAAAATTAACTTGTGCTTGCATTTATAGGATGTTTGCCAGCTTTCTTTTGTGGACACAGGTGTGTTCCCACTGACCTTTCATCAGGTCAGGGTCATGACCCCTTTGAGCCACAGTCAGCCATGTGTTTAGACGTTATTTCCTAGCTTTCACCCCCCTTGTTCGGCCTAATCTTCGGTAAGTGTTGACAGATCTTGTCTTCTAGGTCCTGGTTCCGGTTTACTGGATCCTCTCAAGTACCTTGCCAATCAGATTTGATGAGGAATTTTGCTAGACTAAAAGCAGGGATCATGCTGGCATTATCAAAACTTGGTTTATTTTAAAGCTAGGGTCAACTACTAACACACAGAGGACTAGAATAAAAAGACAAGACTGAGAAGAGCCAACAGTCAATAACATGATGGATCAAGTCTTGTTTACAGTACAGAACCAGACTTTAAGTCCATGACTTTAAAATTGACAGAAAAGCCATAGGAATTTGTCTGAACATGTAGGAGGAATCAAAGCAGGAAAATGAAGCAACACACACGTCACGCCTTGCTTAGATACACAAACTGTGCTTCATTACCTTACTGATGAACCTGAACCACACACACACTCCCACACCCTCACACACACACACACACACACACACACCATATGTCATGTTGAGAAACAGCAGGTCGGTGTCTTGTCAATTTGTTTGTTTTTGGAACCTAAATATCTTTCCCAAGTAAAAGGGGGGGGGAGGGTCAACAACATGCCTCTACCTACATTTTTTACTGCAGTTTCCACCTGAAATGAACACTAGTGGCAGTAAAACAGCAACAGCCTTTATTCCTTTTCACACAAATTATGATTTTGGAGGAGGAATGCTGATTAATATAATTATTTTTATGTAGTTCCTTACACAATACTATGTCATGATCTCAAAGCACTTTTACCATAATGCATAATTTATAAACTAATACATTTTGACATTTGCATCACATAACCAGCTGTATATATATGGCTTTTCTGACATAGCAAACTTGCTCGGTAGTGCACCCGGTAAACATTGCACTTGCTATGTATAGCGCTCGGATATGAGTCCCATGAAACAAAAATCATGACAAAAGACTTGTAGAAACAAGATAAAATAGCATGGTTGCTTTGGCAAATGTAGTTACCACATGTTTGCTTTTTTTAACACTATTGGTTAGGTTCAGGGTGGGTGCTACATTATTTTCCAATGCGAAAGAGCAGTAACCTCACACATTGAACATTTCATTTCATCACCATTCACGTTCATCCATCCAATCTGAATGCACTTTTAGTGCAACTCATTGGACACTTGAAAGTTGTGAAGCGCACAAGAAGTAACGTAATGTAATTTTCCAGAAATGTCACCACTTGGACCCTGGGTTGTCTGTGAAAGTCTTGAAAAAAAGCATTTAGCTATTTCAAGACTGCCATCTTTATAGTAGTTCCAGAACATTACTTCTGGTCATTGTTACAAACTTAGCCTGACCTTTGAGAAGAGCTGATTGATTTCTTTTGGCCTACATTCGGATCAGCACGATGCACGCATGACCGTGATGGACTAATTCCCTTTCCTTGTAAGACATGCAAATGGAAAATACCATAGAGCTCCCATGTATCCAGTTACCCTCACCTTCATAGTGGAATATCTTTGTGTTGACGCCAAAACGCCAGGATAGTTCTGGAAGCGCCTCCTGAACTCTGCCTCAATGCCCCGATGACTGCTCACCATCTATTTTCTCTCTTCAACTTTCTCTCTCTTAAAACTACAGTGTGTACACATTCTCCATCCTGGTTCCGCTCTTGAGCGTGACTCAATGAGCCAGAGAGGATCCAGTGGGTCCAAGCTGTGGGGGTCGATGTGGAAATGGAGGCCACCTTTGAGCACTCACAGCTTGGCATCCAGACATCACCTTG
Organism: Tor tambroides; assembly: GCA_021397915.2. Classification (NCBI taxonomy): domain Eukaryota; kingdom Metazoa; phylum Chordata; class Actinopteri; order Cypriniformes; family Cyprinidae; genus Tor; species Tor tambroides. The sequence goes on along the minus strand of JAFVLL020006015.1, from coordinate 14,072 downwards.
TTGAGATGAAGGAAGACACAGCCAATTGCATTGCTTGTCACGGCATCACGCTGTGCTCCCAGTGGGTGGACACATCAAACAATGATAAAAACAACCTCCTGCACTGCCCGCAGCTGCTGGGGCTGTCAGGAATGAGAAGATATATACAGCAGCCGTTTCATGACTGAATTGCAAAACCAAGTACAACATTTACAAGGGGGTGGATGTATCGGGGGAAACTGAGTGCATTACTCTTTGCTACTGAATATTGCAAATTCAAAATTAGAGCTGAAAAACTATTTCAAATGTATGTACCTTGTGGAAGCTGTCTCATGCATTTCTTCCTACTGCATGTGGTTTCAAATCTGCAATCTTTGTTTATGGGTATTCAGTGCCACATGCAGGTTTTTATTGGGCCAATCTCCTGAACCGTAAATGCTTTTTGGGTGGAGATGGTGTAATTACATCATTCATCAGCTGGGGCTAACTAGATCATGGTGTTAAGGTTTGGCAACTTAATGCGGTGAATTTGCATGTCTTGCATGCAACTTGAACCCTGAAATCTACATGGGGAAATCTTTGGCCCACATGCGAAATTCCTGATTGTGTGGATTCTTATTAAAAAATTTTCTGCAAAAATTTGCTGAACAGTGGTAAATGTGACCACAGCCTCTACTAACATAGTTTGAAACTACACCATCTGGCTTAAATATGCACAGTTTTGAATATGGTTGCAAAGGGGTGGAAAACTACCAAAAAAAAACTTTACAAAAGTTTTTAAAAATTTCCAAAATTTTCAGAAAGTTTCCAAAAAATTATGGAAAGTTTTCAGAAATGTACAGGAAATTTGCAACCATAGTTTACAATCCACCGCTTATGTAATCCTAGTTTTGACACAATATATATTTGGCTAATATTTTATTATAAAATAGTAACATACCCCTTTTTTTTTGTGGAGGACTCAGGATAGTATTTTCCTATCCACCTTATTTTTCAATGCGGAAGTAAGCCGTTTTCTGTGAATGTGCAAGACTTCCGGTTCATTAGCCGCTGTAAGGCTGATGACATAGCAAACTTACTCGGTAGCACACCCGGTAAGTATTGCATTTGCTTTGTGGAGCACTCAGATATGAATCCCGTGAAACAAAAATCATGATAAAATAGTTGTAGAAGAAAGATAAAATAGCATGGTTTCTTCAGCAAATGTATTTACAGTACCTCATGTTTGCTTTTGTTAATACTATCAGTTAGGTTCAGGGTAGGTGCTCACTCATTGGAAAATTTAATAATGAGAATTAATGAGAACAATAACAAAGTGTAGTAAACTGTAAAACTGTTTGCACAACAAACCAGTGTGTTCATCATTAGGATAATATATTAAAGTAAGACCATGGGCGTCGGAACCATTGTATGTGGGTGGGACAGGACCCACCCACATATGAAGACCAATGATATTGGACCCATTCACTTTTACCGTCTCTAATTCAGCGAATATGTCTGTGTACTTTTCAGAGTGCCATCAGTCAAATCCATTCCACATGATGAATACCCTAATAAATTAAACTCCATTTAGCTACAGCCTTGAATTATATGCTGCTCCATCCTCAAATCTATTCCATTCGGCTCATTAAGAATCCATATAAATTAAACTACATTCCATGTTTTCAAGTAAACAAAGCATCTTAGCGTTATCTGCTGCTCAGATACACCTAACCCTACCCGGTACTTTATTTAAACTTTTTAATTATTTCCTTCATTTGTATTTTTATTGAAAACAAATGTCAGGTGTGATATGAGATGTGAAAAGGGAGAAGGAGGATTTTTTTTTTTTTTTTCTGGGGGAGGACCCGCCCACATTTATTTTGCTTCTGACGCCCATGGGTAAGACACACTAGTTTTCAATATCAAGCAGCCAAACAAGCTGTTTTGTACAACTAAAAATAGCCTCGCACGTTAAATTTACAAATGGCCACGCCCGCTCTTATGGGAAAGATAAGGTGGATAGCACCAAACCAATTAGTCAAAAGACATTTAAAGCTCAAGTGATTGGCTCAAAGTTCTACAAGCCCATAAATACAGACGACAACTTCAAATCACACATTTCTGGAAGGTCCTGTGCCAGCCAAGCAACTGGGATGAATAAAAAACCTTAGGCTGCCAAAGATAAACTGAGATAATGTAACCTGAAAAAAAGTTTTTCCTCTCTATGTTCAATTACACAAATGTGCATGTGGACCACAACTACAGAAACACCGCAGTTTGACATGCACTCTGACTTTTACAGTGGCCACTATGGTGATAGAGGTTTGCTGGTGCTGGTCAGATGGAGATGAACTGAAACGCTGCACCTTAACAACATAAGAGGCCAGAACCCAGAGAATGACGAAAACCTATAAGAGGACACAGGGCAGGGTTTACTGGAACAGCCAACTTGCTGTTTATATGGAAAAAATACAGTCATCTGATTATAATACCCAACCTGCTGCTGAGCACATGGGCAACGCTCAAGACCACAGTGTTAGCATCCTCTAATAAAGACTGATGTCTGGAGACATGAACCCAGTGAACGACAGAAATAGAAACAAATGTAAAATGCCAGATTTAAGGGGAGGAAGAAAGTTGTTCAATAAATAATTAATATTTAAGGTGAGTTAAGTACAAAAGTCATGTTTCTGATTACTGTACCAGAATGAACATTTCTCCTTTGGGCTTCACATTCATAAACACGTTCAAGGTTTGCCAGAATCAAGGATTTAAAAGCCATATTCAAGAAATCTGCCACTTTTTGCAAATGCTATTTTCAAATTTTATGAAGCTATGACTGAATGGAGAAGAGGCAGAGTCGCTTACTGATTATGCGCCTGTAAAAGTGGATGTTGGCTGCAATTCAAGGCTGAAATGATGTTCCCATGACTTGAATGGTGAGTTTTTGCATTCTTTTTGAATTTTTTGAGAAGAAAAGTCTCATTAGGCGATCATAAAAATTGGTTCTTTAAGAGTTAGATTAGTTTAGTTTAGCCTGCCTACCCTTGTCCTTAATAATTCCAGCTAACACACTTAGCTGGAAGTTTCTAGTAATCTAGAAGGCATTAATAAGATGGTTCAGGGGAGTTTATTTAGGATTGGAGCTAAACTCTGCAAGATAGTGGCCCTCTAGGTGTAGAATTGGACACTCTTGATGTTGAGGACACTGCCTTTAAACTGTAGCTGCAAGTTACTGATCATTTAATGTAATAAATTAAAGTTTAAGCTAGCGATTCTAAGCAATTTTGAAAAAAAAACAAACAAACAAACAAAAAGTTGTTAACAAAAAGTAGCTAAGTATACTTAAATGCTCTTGCCTGTTCATGGAAATTATGCGAAGATTAAGCATCTAATGAGTTTGAGCCCTTCAGCATATGTTTTTAAAGTAAACTGTAGTCTGCATCTCAGCATATGAGTCATCTTACCCAATTTATGCTATCTACCCTCACCCTGCAGGGCACAAATTGCTTAATGGCAGATTAGAATGTCCTCATTTAGATTCAGCCTGGTCATATCCTAAAAACACAATCACAAGAGTCATCAAGAGCTCTTTACCACTCCCGAAAAGCAAACATTGTGGAAGTGTGAGGAACGCACAATCACCAGGGACATTCTCCACTTGCAATCACTGCAATAAGACAGCCCTGCGGCCTTGTCCAACAACCCAGCCACTTGATCGTGAAAAAGGTCTTCAACTGTTTATAGTGTTACAATGACATCACAAGAGAAAAGGTCTGTGCAAATATACAGGTCGAGAAGGCCGCTCCCTTACCGCTTTGGAAAAGATCACTAGTCTGCTATCCCGTACAAGTTTACACAGACCATTTATTTTGTCTGCGGTTGAAAATATAAACCTATACTTAAGCGTGTCTCATTAATATAGAAGGATTTTTCCTCGATTTTGCTGTGAGGATGTAAATTATATACAGTAGTTTAACTCCTCAGTGCTTGCTGGGTCAGTTTAGCAACACAAAAATCAAGCTGTTTTGGGCTGAACATTATCATGCCATTTTCATTAACCAATCTCAAAATAGAAACCGCAAATTTTAGATCAACAGAAAATGACCAG
>JAFVLL020006015.1:2500-5000 GCA_021397915.2 Tor tambroides | reverse complement strand
TTAGTAAATGAATAGAGTGCAAGTGTAAAAGGGGCAAGGTTTTTTGTTTTTTTTTTAAGAATAGAATTAGAATAGAGAGTGCTAGAGTTAGAGGGTCAAATAAAGATGGAGGAGATAACTGTTTCTTGAAGATGGCTAAGGACTCAGCTGCTCGGATTGAGTTTGGCAGGTCATTCCACCAGGAGGGAACATTTAATTTAAAGGTCCATGAAAGTGATGTTGTGCCTCTTTGGGATGGCACAATAAAGCAACGTTCACTTGCAGAACGCAAGCTTCTAGAGGCACATAAGTCTTTTCTGTCTCTGTGAGTTTAAGTGTTGCAGAAATGTTAATGCATCCGTCCATCTTGCATTCGATCGGCCTGTGACGTCATTTTCGGTATCCCAGTGCATATTTTTGTGGACCGGCCAAGCTAGAAGCATCTCTTTTTACCAAAGTGGAGTGCTCACCCATCAGATTGGAGCTTAGAGCGCGCAGTGCCAGAGACTTTGGGTCTAGGCCTGGATAACACACACAATTACACTAATGATGGTGTCAGTGAGCTGCTTATCTGATTGACAGCTAATGAGGCAGATCCAGTGCACTCTTTCTCCCACTCTGACCTTACTACTCCACGTTTACTAGGCTCCGAAAGGCCTGTGAGCACCAGCTAAAGCCAGTTTGGACACCACAATCTGTACATGACTCCTAAAAGTGAGGATTAAATTTCACCAAATGACAATCTATCATAATTTAAAGCAGTTAAACCACAATTCTTAAAAAATTAGTTAGCTACACTTATGCTACTAATAAAAAGTAGATAACTATGAGAAGCCACTTAGGCAATGTCTGATGATAAATTTCTAATTTACTCTATTTCTGGCATAAATGCTATTAAGGGTTTTTGAATATGAGCTGTTGTGACACATATTGAGAAAAGTACTGGCACTTAAAAAGCTGAATGCAGGATTTCCAGTATTTCTCAGCTATTTATTCTGGACACTTAGGCCCGGTTTCACAGACAGGGCTTAGACTAAGCCAGGATTAGGCCATAGTTTAATTAGGACGTTTGAATTTTTATAAACATGCTTTATTAAAAAACATTACTGGTGTGCATCTTGAGACAAAACAAAGGCACTGATATATTTTAAGATCAGTCAATGCAAGTTTCTCTCAGCTGAAACAGCTCAGACTTACATTTTAGTCTGGGACTAGGCTTAAGCCTTGTCTGTGAAACCAGGGGTTAGTGTTATAAACATGAATTGTTCTCTCGGAAGTGTTTTTATCCATTTTGAAGCAAAATAACTAAACATTTTTGCTCTTCATGCTCTTTCCTCTGGTATTTATAATGCATCTGCATCTCACTTTCTGTAATTGATATATGTATATGATCCTTCAGAAATCTTTCTAATATGCTGATTTTGATTTGCTGCTCAAGAAACATTTCTGATTATCATCAATATTTTGCTGCTAAATCAGGTCCCACTTTATATTAGGTGGCCTTAACTACCATGTACTTACATTTAAATTAATCATTTGATACACTGCACTTATTATGTACATACATGTTTTTACATTGTACTTATATTTTGAAAAATACCTTAATGTAATTACATCAGTAATTAATTTCTGTAATTACATTTATAATTACACTGTTGACCCACCCTTAAACCTACCCATACCACCATACCTGTCCCTAACCTGACCCGTATCCCACCTCAATAGCAGAAAAAGAAGATTGTTTTGCAATACAATATGACCAAAATAACTAAATTGTACTTATTTTTTGATGTAAGTACAGAGTAGTTAAGGCCACCTAATATTAAGTGGGACCCTAAAATATTTTTGTGGAAACCGTGATACACTACAAGATTAAAAAGAAGTTATATGTTGTATGTGAAATTATATACACAAACACAGAAGAAAACGTTCAGGTCTAACGTTCCTGAATCCAGATACTCATTACCTGTTGAGCTGAGGATGTCCAGCATTAGAGTCATTCCTCAGAAACACATTAAAAAGTGCTTTTGGAGGTTTATTGAGAATTAGGAGATGTTGGCGTTCATGGAATCGGGTGAGTAAACAGAAGGAGCCGTAACAAGCTGGAGACTCCCTGAGGAAACACACAGACGGCAGATAGGACAGAGCTCTGAAAAAACATGTATAAATAGCACTGAGCACTGCGTAGGTAGTTTGTGAACAGCACACAGCCACTAAAACTTAAATAAACTTAAGGGCAGAGAACAAATTGTACCCAAACTCCTTCAAATGCTGTGTACAAATGTCTGTTCTGATATTACACCATCAATCTGATGAGCAAACGCATTCAAACCTATTTAGTCAATACATGCATACATATACGTACAGGCAAACCAAAATGTATTCAGACACCTTCAAAATGTCTCAAATTATCACAGTTTATTCACTATAGTTTAGAAAATGGTAATAAACTATGACAAGAACTCAAGAGTTAAACTGTGTCAGAACAAATTGATCTTGATAATGTCAGATAACTTTGATA
>JAFVLL020006014.1:0-10368 GCA_021397915.2 Tor tambroides | reverse complement strand
GGTGAGTCTGAGATGTTTATTTGACAGTGATTTCACATTTCTTGTTTGTATGAAGGCTAAATACAAATAAAAGGTGAACATTATTTATTTGTGCGGTTTTTTTTTTATTTCTTTTTTTTTTTTTTTAAATAAAATATATAGTTTAGGAGGAGGAGGTGGTTATAGGAGGAGGTTTCGTAGACTTGGCAAATTTATTTTTCATAAGTTTATAGGTACAGACATCTGTTGCGGCCATTCTTGGCAGTTTTTATGAGACTTTTTTAAAATAGAGTTCATATCGATATCGGAATTATATCGTATCGACCGAAATTAAGAAATATATTGTGATATAAATTTTGGCCATATCGTCCAGCCCTAGTACAGAATACTTAATGTATGCTCAAACCTGATCATCCACATTCATGTCAACTAACATGTCAGAGTACAGCAGATAATATGAAAATGTATGTTGAAGATGGGCTTAAGCATTGTGGATGTTCCAAAACAGAGCTCAATGAATACCAGATGATCATTTAATGAAGCCAGAACCCAAATCTGCTTTGTAAACAAGCATGCTATAAACCAACCAAAGAGTGTGCAGAGAAAAGACAGCAGGAAGCTGTTGGATCAGTCTTGGCCATCTATAAGATACGCGGTTTGCCATGTCACAGTCAGCTCAATCATGCATGTTTACAAGGCAAATGGCTCTTGTAAATCTACTAGTGAGCATCAGCTAAGAGCAATTCTCACTGAGAGCACTTCACAGTCTTGTACGGCTGAGAAGATCCTCCAGTTCTTGCTCATTCCACATTCCCTTCGGATCACCATCAATCGTGATCTGTAACAACATAAGCTCTATGCTCACTACAGGGAACACACTAAGAATTACAGTGTCTCCAGACAGCGCTCATGTTACAGCTCATCGCCTGAAGAGCAGTTGCAGTACAGAGAATTTGAGGAATTCTGCTTGATTTGGCCATAGTTTCTCAAAGATGTTACGTAACAATAAAAAGCACTAAAGGGACTCTTGTTGTGATACGTATATGAAGTACGTGTTACGAAGAACAGAGTAAGAGTGGTTTTCCGTGATGAAGCTTTCATGCAAATGTTCGGCTTTGAGGCAGGAATTTCCAAGCCTACTCTCGCTCTCTCCATTGGTCTACACTGATCTTGCTAGCTTGCCACATGACTGTAAGCAAGATTGATGACATTTCAGTTAAGAGATTGTGATGTTTTTATCAGCTGTTTGGAGACTCATTCTGACGGCACCCATTCACTGCAGAGGATCCATTGGTGAGCAAGTGATGTAATACTACATTTCTCCAAATAAATTGATCAACTACATCTCGAATGGCCTGAGGGCAAGTAAATTTTCAGCAATTTTTCATTTTTGGTTGAACTTTAAGTACTGCCCTAATTACAAGAGCTAGCAAAGAAAAGGAATCACCTACTTACAACACAGCAAATAGGTTCAAATGCTATAAATACAGAATGCTGTGCTTCCTCATAGTGTTGTAGAATGTACATAGAATGTAACCCACAGGCTATAAAAAGATCTATTAAAAAGATCTATTAAAAAGATCTTGCATAATACCACAAAGGTCCATTTATTTTGGAATCTGATGCATATGGAAATTTGGTGGAATGGAAGTCTTAAAGAAATAGTTTGCCCAAAAAATTCACAAGATTTACTCACCCTCAAGGTAATCAAGATGTGGTTGAGTTTGTTTCTTCATCAGAACAGATTTGGAGAAATGTAGCATTATATCACTTGCTCACCAATGGATCCTCTGCAGTGAATGGGTGCCGTCAGCATGAGAGTCCAAACAGCTGATAAAAACATTACAATAATCCACACCACTCCAGTCCATCAAATAACATCTTGTGAAGCAAAAAGCTGCTTGTTTGTAAGAAACAAATCTATCAATATGTTTTTAATTTCAAACAGTTGCTTCCAGCTAAAATATGAGACCTCTGTCCATAATAATGCTTTTTCCAGAGATAAAGTCATCAGGAGAGAAATCTGCACAGATCAAGCACTGTTTATTAGTGAAAAGTGTTCAAGATGGTTCTAAACAATTGTGTTGCTGGATTTTGATATGACAAGACAAGACAACAGGGGATGGACTTTTTTTTACTGGAGGAAGTGTTATAACGGATTAAGGACTCGTATTTTGGCCAAAAGTGACAGTTTAAAGTTGAAACGCCTTGATGTATTTGTTTCTTATGAATCCAGCTTTTCATTTCATTAGATGTTAATTGATGGACTGAAGTCATGATTACTTGTGGATTGTGATATTTTTATCAGCTGTTTGGACTCTCATTCTGACATGCAGAGGATCCATCGGCGAGCAAGTGATGTATTGCTACATTTCTCCAAAAATGTTTTGATGACGAAACAAACTCACTGGCCACTCTTGGATGGCCTTAGGGCTAGTAAATTTTCAGCAATTTTTTAAAACATTTTAGGTGAACTTTTCCTTTAAGAATTGCCCTCCTATTTACAAGAGCTGGCAAAGAAAATGAATCACCTACTTCTTAAGATTTCCAACACAGCAAATAGGTTCAAATGCTATAAATAGAGAATGTTGCGCTTCTTCATAGTGTTTAGAATATAACCTGCAGACCTCAGTGTATTAAAAAGATCTTGCATAATACCAAAAAGGTCCATTTATCTTGGAATCTGATGCATATGGAAATTAGGTGAATCATCACAGCCTATCTTGGATCTTTCAAACTGCTGTTGTGTAATAATAAAATAAAATAGCAGTAGGCTAATGGAGCCAAAAAAAAAAAAAAAAAAAGAATAGACACTTGACTATTTACAAGTAAACAATTATCTGACCTTGTCCGACTTATGAAAAGTGACCATACTGTCCTCTAGAAAGGTCTCTCTACCTGCTGAAATGTGAGGATAAGTGGACCTATTATCAGATCAGTTTCCTGCCTGATAGCAACTGATGTCTTTGCTTTCCATTTCCCACAAACTACAGGAAAGGCTAAGAGGATTGAGATGACAGTTAAACAGGGAGAGTAGGACTTCAAAACTCAGTTTTAACATATCTCCTGCGAGTGACATTTGAGGAAAAAGAAGTGGCATTTCAGGTTTTCTGTGAAGTCTTTCCTATAAACCTTGAAAATGATTGATCTGAATGGATCAGCCTACTTTACTATACTCAAAAGTTTAAAACAACTTACTAAAAACACAAAACATCAACAACCTCTTCACTAATCCCTAAGGGAACTGGATGGATACACATCCCACAATCATGCTTCAGTCAAGTCATACAGTTAGCTACAACAAAACAAAATCCCCTTAACAAGCCCAGCAAAGCACCAAACAAAGCCCTTGGTAATATTGTTTCCATATGAAAACATGAGAATAATATCAGAAATGCAGGTACAGAAAAAAACATAATTTTAGCATTCACCTGATATGTAATGGCATATCCAGCAGCACAACAAAACACTACACATTTCAAAACACATAGGCACTAACACGGCTGCTTTAGGAGAAATCATTTCTCAGTTCTTCTGTTAGAATGCTACTGTGCATCAAATACAAACTGATTCATTTTTCAAAACTTCATTTGTGATGACTAGATTAAAGTTATAATAATAAATGACTGAATATTAGTAATTTCTAGATGAAGAAACTGCTTTGCCATGCCCTTTAAAGATTGTAATCATTTCCATGAGTTTTTCTACTTTAATAATTGCCTGATATTTCCAGGTTTTCCAGGACCAGGGGGAAACAAGTGCCAATAAAGTGCCAGGAAATAATGTTTTTCGTACAAATGACATCAGAATACCAATGAAAGAGGAAGGCACTATGGACATATTTGGTTAGTTAAGTCACATAAAGAGAAAAAACAAATCTTAGACTGCTTTGCATGATAGATTATAAAATATGTTTATTTATTTTATTTTATTTTTATATTTCATTTTAGTTCCCAGGACATAACTCTCTGGTTTGCTCTGATCCCTTGTCAATTTATAATGTTGAACCTACTATAACCAGTGTGTTATATACATTTCCAGTTATGACCTGTATATAACAACAACAGGCTGTTCCACTACTTAAAATGCATTTGAACAGTCTTTTAAAATAATGACAAAATGAGTTTTATATGTATACATCTGTGTTTTAAACAGGCCAATTGCGCGTCACATCTCATAAAACAAGAGCCGGTGCTTTTGAATCTAACAATGATATAGCCTACATCTCAAATATGTAAAACAAACAAACAAACAAACATACATGTGTAATGCATCCTAGTAATGCAAGTAAAACAACAACAACTACAACTACTACTACTACTACAAAATCAAACCGTCTACATCTGCTTAAAGAGTTGAACCTGCTGATTTGGGAACAGAGAACAGACGAAGATTTTCTGGATATTTTTGGTAGATGACGCACGTGTGTCATTGTTCTTCTCGCCTATCATCAACAGATGATATATAGCGTGCTGTAACGTGAAATAGCAACAGCAACTTCTGCTAAATGTTTCACTCCTTCTTGCTTTCAGCAAAAACGGAAAAATCTAAACTGTGGTTTATAGTTGACACAGTGGCGAAGTTACTTTACCTTGAGTTTCTGCAGAGGAGTAAATCTCAACTCGTGCACGAAAGGATTTTTGAAGTGTGCAGAAACGCCCGAGTCTTCTCCATCCATCGCCGTGTGTAGTTTTCTGTTAGGGAACCGCATACTGAAACAGTAAACATATATCTTTAAAATAAAAGAAAAAGTCCCCAGTAAAGGCGTCCACGCGGTGCTCCACTTATACACTAAAGAACTTTTCAGATTTCCTGGTCTTACATGCGCTTCGAGTCGGTTTTGAGCCACCGGTGTTTGGCTTAGCTTTTGACGCTGTCCGCTCCTGTAAATTACCGAGCGATCAGCATCTTGCGCGTTTTCATTGTGCGCATGCGTGATAAACGCAGGTTCTGACATCACATCGGAGGTGTATTATAACCTAAGCACTGGATTTTTGCAATGCTATGGAAGATTTGATTATTTAAAGGATTTTTTTTTTATTTATTTGAAAAAGTCGAGTATTTAAATTTCACCACTGTTTGCTGTATATTTATTTTGTTGACTGACAAAACAGTTTAAACAAACATGTAAACAACTGAGAACTGTCGGTGTTTTTGACAACAGTGTCAGAAAGCTGTATATATACGGCTCTATTGCCTAGAGAATCCCTTACATGCTTATTAATGTTCACAGCGCACGTGCTTAAGCCGATGGGATCTTGTAAACATAACAACTTTCCACAAAACATTGCCACAGGTGACGAGTGTTGTGAATGGGGAGCATTCCTGTAGGTTATTCTTGTACTCACACAAGGACTTTCAGCAAAAATCTGATTATTTCACCCTGCCTAAAAATAATTTAAAGCTTAAGCACAGCGTTCTTTTCGTATGCACTTTTTCAAACCAGTTTGCATCCATGGCACTCCCTCTAAATAACTGTATATGAAATTCTGAGAATATAGGTTCACGTTACAACAGCCTTTATAGATCCACAATAAGAAAAGACAGAAGAATAAAACGCTTAAAGGGGTACTCTACCCCAAAATGAAAATTTTGTCATTAATCACTTACCCCCATGTCGTTCCAAACCCGTAAAAGCTTCGTTCGGAACACAATTTAAGATATTTTGGATGAAAACCAGGAGGCTTGTGACTGTCCCATTGACTGCATAGTAAATTTCACTGTCAAGGTACGCAAAGTGCGTACGCTATTCTCTATCATCAGTAACATATAAATACGTATTGTACGTTTATTTACGCTGATTTTAACGGAAACAGCGTATCCATGCGTTACTGATGATAGAGAATAGCGTACGCACTTTGCGTCCATCGGCTGCTTTTCAAAATGGCGCTACGCTGACACAGAGACAGAGAGGAGACGAATTGTTGAATAAATATCGTTATTTTTATTTTCTTTGCACAAAAAGTATTCTCGTCGCTTCATAAAATTCAGATTGAACCACTGATGGCAGATGGACTATTCTGACAATGTTTTTCATACTTTTATGGACCTTGACAGTGCAATTTACTATCCAGTCAATGGGACAGTCACAAGCCTCCCGGTTTTCATCCAAAATATCTTAAATTGTGTTCCGAGGACGAACGAAGCTTTTACGGGTTTGGAACGACATGGGGTTAAGTGATTGATGACAAAATTTTCATTTTGGGGTGGAGTATCCCTTTAAGGTTAAGAAGTATAGTTTGAGCCAAGACGCATGAACTCTCAGCAGTGCAGCATCGCCCCCTTCTGAACAAACGACGAACAGCACGAAGTCATGAAAAAACAGAAAATGTCAAATGGTCTTGTAATTTAATTTAATGTATATTATTATTATTATTATTATTATTATTACTACTATTATTATTATTATTTTATTTGTTTGTTTAATTAATGTTACGGAAAAAAAAGTATTTTTTTTTCTACATAATGTTATCCTCTTCTCTGATATTTCATCAGCTAAATATTCCTTGCTTGCAATAATAAACCAATTTCTTATTAGGGGTGCGTGATTCATTAGCAAATCGGTCTGAATTGTAATTATTTTTAATAAGTACCCAGATACAAAAATTTATGTTCTAAGAACAATTTTCTAATGTTCCCATTAATACATGAAAGCATTATTTCTGAATGTTCTTAGTTCCATTTGGTCATTTTGCAAACAATGATACTTTTGAATGTTCTCTGATCATTCTGAAACAAGTAGTAGTATTTTTTTTAAAAAATGTTAGACAAATATTCAACTAAAACATTTCACATAAAAAAGGTTCCTTGTGCTAACGGTTTGAGAATATTATTAAAGACCAAATAACTTTGAAAAATAACAAATAAAAATTATATTAACGTTTCTGGAAGAATGTTCGTTCATAATTTTAAGAGAACCTTTCCAGAGCATCAACCAAAGTTCTGAGAATGTTGCACTCACAAAAAAAACACAAAAAAAAACCACTCAATTCAGCTTTTGACCAAGAATTCCATTGGTCAAAAACTGTGGGCAACCCTGAGAATTAATGATATGTTATTGTTATATTTCAATTATCAGTGCAAACTGCATTCACTCACAGTTTCATCTTAAATGGTGAATTAACAAAAGTAGGTTAAAAAAAAAATGCTACACATAGAAAGTTTGCAGAAATGCATGAAGGTGATCCAATATGGTCTATTCACTAGTATTTAATTTTAATTCAGTGGGTTTACAGATGCAAACAAGAATTTGATTTAGTTAACTTCTGTGCTCCTGAACATATATGAAACAGATGTGAATAATTCTCACAATTTTCTAGCATCTTTTCAGATGAGGATGTCAAAATTTATTAGAAACTCTATGATCTTTACATGCTCAGTACACCATTCAAGTGATTCTCACGTCTTCATTTGAGAAAGTCAGTGGCATGACAACACACGTTAAGGTCTCAATTCGTTCACCCCTGCCGCTGCTTGTGTCTGGGGTGGGATTTGCAAAAAACAAACAGCCTTCCACGGCGGCGGACAAAAAAGCAGTCTTTACAACGTCTTTTGAGAGCGGTTTTTGTCTTCATGCCAGCATATGGTTGAATACACAGGAGCTGCTGGCATCGTCCAAGCAGGGGTGAGAGGAATGCAGTGTGTGGCTCCCACACTGGGTTGACAACGCCTCTGAATTGCGCCGCTGCAGCTGTGATGGTGGAGATGCATCTCTGTGCACCTACTGCAGGTAAGGAGCCGAAAGAAGCACATCTGGCAGCTTGGGACAACTGCCGAGTCAAGGAACCAACGAGACAGGGGAGCAGCAGCGGTGCCATGGTGTCGACACCTAGTGAAACAAAAAAATAAAAATAAAACATTCAGGTGTGTGAACTTAATCAGTAATTCAGATTCTTACACTTGTTTGTAGTAACTAAAAATATGGATTCATGCAAACATGTAAATTGAGACTCCAGAATCATTCAAACCGATTTCACAGCTCTTTCCAGAAATTCTTATGGTGATAAAAAAAATAACCATATTTTGCATATCACACATGTATTGAATGCAGTACCCATACTATTTCTAGTGTTGCTAGCTGGGGAAGTAAAATAGGGATGTAAAATACAACATAACATAATATATTATAAATATCATGGGTGTGACACACACACACACACACACAAACTAATAACAGGTAAATATTTTGTCCCATGTCTAAGGTATCAGTGCTAGATCACAACTAGCATTCATTTTCATTCTTAATTCATTTTCAGAGCTTTAGTTCGTATTCAGAGCTGCATGCTACAATACAATACGAACTAATCTCATTTCCACGCAAATGAATTCAGTAAGAGTCTATGTAGAAAGCTTCATTACAACATAATTGGCATAAAAATAAAAACTCCCATGCTTAGCGGACCGCTAGCTAGCTGTGAAAATTCTCTTCGTCAGCATATGAATGTGTTTGTTTCAATACTATGATTACAGTCAGAATAACAGACAAAACATTCATCGCATACCTGCCTAAAAATCCCAATAGAAAAGCGTATATAAACCAATTATTTAATCCAAAATCATTAATGTTAAGGCAACATGCTTCGACGGACGGAAACCCTATAAGTTCCTGTGACGTAATGACTTTGAGGAAAGCCATAACGCACGCATGCGCAGTACAATCACTGGAACCTTTACTCAAACTTGTGTATATAGATGGCTATTCTGTTACATAAAATAACGAGTGGATGTTTAAATAAACTTCATAATCTACAGTAAATGGAAAATGTTTAAAATCACAAATAAATGAAATATAAATGAATTCAGTTGTTCTCGACCAGCAGAGAACTATGACGCGATTTCATACACACAGCAAAGGCTGTTGGGTAATAATCACGGGCAAACATGGCAGCCTCCCTTCCAAGGATCTTGTCCTTCGGTAAAAATACGAAGGCTTTGCTCAATGGTTTGAGATTATCTGCAGCTCCAGCCCAGCAATACAGTGTTCAAGTTTCTAATTATGGAGAAAAAATTACTCACACGGGACAGGTGAGGCACAGTTTTAAAGCATTCGGTGCACGTCTGTTATATTACTATGCTATTAGCATTTGTTGTGAGAATAGACACTCGGGTCTTGTGGAATGAATCGGAATTAATAGCAGTATGCAGTAAGTGCATTTAGAGGCGGCAGAATGACGAAAGATGCTGCTTGTTTTTGTTGCAGGTTTATGATGAAAATGATGTGAGACGAGCTAGATTCGTCGGTAGACAAAAAGAGGTAAAAGCAACGATATACAGCCTCTGTGTTACTGTATAATATAACATTGTATAAATTACTACCATAGCTTGTTCATTAAAGGGTGTTTTATTCTTTGATACAGGTGAATGAGAACTTTGCAATCAACTTGGTTGCTGAAGAACCAGTGACATACATAGAGTCAGGAGTGGTGTCCTGTGATGGAGGTGGAGGGGCTCTGGGCCACCCCAAAGTTTACATCAACTTGGTAAACAAGTCTTTTATATAAGAACAAGTGAATGCATGAGAAAGTTGTCTTTTAGCATAGGAGCAGATATTAGCTGGTTGAGGTGTGTTCAATTAGGGTTGGAGCTAAACACTTCAGGCCCTCAAGGAACAGGTTTGAACACCCCTGCCGTAAATCATGGTTCAACAACCAAATTATTATTATTTTTTGTTAAACATCATGCATTAATTAATTCAACCTTTTCACAGGACAAGGAAACCAAAGTTGGCACGTGTGGATACTGTGGTCTCCAGTTTAAGCAGAAGCATCATCACTGAAGAACTGTCTTTTGTCTATGTGGGCTATTCATTATTCACCTTTGAAGATCTCTAATTCTATTCTCTGTATAATAAAATATTACTATAACTTAAAATTGTTATGGTTTTTGTTCTTTATTTTCTGGTGTCTCAAGGGCGCTATATCATGCTCTATAAGTGATTTCAGTGTAGATATGCACATGATTTATTCCAGCATTCACAGACAGAGGGCGCACATGGTCTTTTCAATATGCCATCAACCTCAACACTTAAGAGTTAGAATGCAAATAGGCTGTGTAATATCAGCATACTCTTTTACATTTACATTTACATTTAGTTATTTAGCAGACGCTTTTATCCAAAGTGACTTACAAAAGAGGACAATATTAAATAATTTTACATTTATTTTTGATGTTACCTTTTTCATTGGAAGATGCTTGGTTTAAGATTTACTTCACCCTCAATTTCTACTCAGAATTTGCTGGTAGATTACAAAAAAAAAAAAATTACAAAGAACAGCAAGCAACACACTTAATTAAATGTGAAGTAAATAAGTAAAACATTCTCTCTCTCTCTCTCTCTCTCTCTCTCTCTCTCTCTCTCTTCTCTCTCTCTCTATATATATATCTTTTACT
>JAFVLL020006013.1:0-17040 GCA_021397915.2 Tor tambroides | reverse complement strand
CAATCCTGTAGCCCTCGTCTGGAGCTTTCCCTCGAGGCCTGTGCGCACGGGGCCCGAATGCGCCAGAGAGTGGGCGGCAGCCTTACGAAAACAAGTCGTTATTGCTCCCCTCACCTTCAGCCCGCAGCAGAACTGCTGACATTCTGATGTGTGGTTACACATGACGGCTGATATCATCACGGGCTCATTACCGCAACATGCTTCATTTGAAATGAGCCAGACGTCGGCAATGAGAACGCAGTCATGAGAGAGACACAAACCGAGGGAAGACGCTGTGCACGGTTAGGTGTTTTTTATGACAAAGATTGGAATAAAAGGGCCGATGTTGATGATGAGTAATGCGGTGACTTTCCGAATGTGCAGATGTGACTGCTCGGTAATTATGTTTGACTGAGTTTTTTGCGGATTATAGCTGCCAGCTATGCAAGGACAAAGAGCACTGACTCAGTGGGATTAGAACTACATCATGTAAGGACGTCCACCCAAGTGTAACAAAAACCTCATTAACATCTCACGGAAACACTATTTTAATTAGCTGCATTTTATTCTCTTTAAATCCTTTATACATGCACAAGAGGGTTTCTGGGGACCCTCAGCTTCTACGTGCGTTTTTTTTTTTTCCACAGTGTAGTCACTGTTGGTGCAGTTTAGCATGTCCTCTGAGATTTGAGTTTAAACCAAACCAGGAAAACAGGCGAGGAGTTGTTTACCAACTGGAGTTAAGCTATATATAAGAAGCACCTCGGGCCCCTTGACATATTCTTAATTGAATCTTCTCCACTCGTTTAATGAGAAAGAAAGTCAGAGTCTATCAGGCTGGGATCCCTATGTAATGCATGGCTAATGTTCTAAAACAATCTAGAGCCTGAAAACCAATGTTTATATGATGAGTAACCCAGCTGTTTGCCACAATGACTGCCATCTAGTGTTGGGAACAGAAAACCGGTTCCATATTCAAATGCGGAAACAAGTTATTTTCATGACATCGTAGTTGGACTCCTTGAATGAATGGCTCTTGTGTGATAGTTCGTTTTGGTAAAACAGAAAGATATAGTGGAACCAGCGCAATTCAGATTACCAAACAAACACAAAGGGGGTTTTTGCAGTGATGCCATAGAAGAACTATATATGACCCTGGACCACAAAACCAGTCGTAAGGGTCAGTTTTCTGAAATTGAGATTTATACATCTTCTGAAACCTGAATAATAAGCTTTCCATTGAGGTATGGTTTGTTAGGATAGGACAATATTTGGCCGAGATACAACTATTTGAAAATCTGCAATCTGAGGGTGCAAAAGAATCTAAATATTGAGAAAATCACCTTTAAAGATGTCTAAATGAAGTTCTTAGCAATGCATATTACTATATCAAAAAAAAGTTTTGAGATATTTACGGTATTAAATTTACAAAATATCTTCATGGAACATGATCTTTACTTAATATCCTAACGATTTTTGGCATGAAAGAAAAATGGATAATTTTGACCCATACAATGTATTGTTGGCTATTGCTACAAATATACCCGTGCTACTTAAGACTGATTTTGTGGTCCAAGGTCACATATTTGGTTCTCCAAAGAACCTGTTTTTACACTATAAAGAACCTTTTGTGGAATGGAAAGGTTCTATGGATGTTTCTTCATGAAACCATTGAGTTTTAGTGAATCAAAAATGGATGAACATGATCTGGATCTTTTTGTGAATCAAACAAATACAGCATGAACAGTGTAGTCCAATTGATTTTTGAATAAATGACCTAAATTGAGAGTTTGAATTTTTAGTTTTTGTATTTTTTTAAAACTGTATTTATAATATTTAATTCATACATTTATGCATTTTATTACTTTTTATATTTTTTTATGTATTTTACATTTATTTATTCTTGGCGCTAAGAAACAGTTTCACAGTAAATAGGACATCATATTGAAGGCATACATTGTCACAGCTAACTAAAAGCACCAGTTAGTTAACATTTCAAAAGTTGTTGTGCACAAAAATAATCAAAAACTGACACAGAACAATCAATCAAGCGTAGTTTAAACTCTAAAATTTCATCTTAGGTGTTCAAAAAAAATTAGAAAACTTCTCATGTTGCAGTAACAAGGCAAAAAAAAAAAAAAAGTGAAATTCAGCCCACCTTTCATTTTACAGTTACTGACTGTTGTTTTTATCATGTTTTAAGATAATTAGTTTTGTCAGTAATATTTTAAAAGAATGACTGAATGAATGAAATCATGTTACTGCATTTTTTTTTATTGTTAGCATCTTTAAAAAGAAAAGTCACTAAAGTCTGTGTAAACACTGTTTGTAAAAATGTTTTAAATGTACACACTAGTATGTATAATCAAAAATATATCATTTTATGATATTATAATTTCATTTATTTTTCTGAATATTCCTTAAAAGTACTGAGAAGGAAAAATTGGAACTATAATAATTAAATTCCTTATGATTCCCATCCCTAGTGCCATCTACTGTACCTGTAAACTGTTATTTTTTTGGGAGGAATATAAACAATTTAACACATATGTCAGATCATCAGCCACTTCTATCCCTCTCTAATTCCTTTTGTCTGTACAGATCAGCAGGCTCCATTGATTTGAGACCGTCATTAACTCAATCTCAGCATATCGCTGTTCATTGCAGATTGGTTTGTAGATGTAGGTTATTTGAGGACAGCGGGACTTCGAGCGCTCCTGGTTTAGGAATCAAAGCACTTTTTAGAAGCTGCGGAATGAATTTTTCACACTGTTCTCGCTTCACTGGATTCCAGCAGCACACTAGTAGGTGATGCCAGGGATGGTGGTGGGGGGTTTGCGATTGAAGGAAGTGGAGAGTGGGTCAAAGTTTGCTGTGGCTGTAGGAGTCACTGGAGAACATGTCAATCTGAGGTGGAGGGCACTGGCACAGAACTGATTGCCCTTCTGAAACAGAATGAAACAAAACACGAATGTCGAGTGCAGTCTGGTTATTTTTTGCTTCTAGGTGGTGAAATATATATATATATTTTTTTTTTGTCCTCACCAAGGCTGCATTTATTTGATCCAAAATACAGTAAAAAAGTAATATTGTTAAAATAACATTTCATTTGTAATATATTTTGTATTTTAAAATGTAATTTATTAATGTTAAGGCAAAGCTGACTTTTTTCAGTGTCACCAGATCCTTTAGAAATCATTCTAATATGCTGATTTGGTGCTCAAGAAAAATCTTGTATTATTATTCATGTTTGTTTGTTTATGTATGTATGTATGTATTTATTTATTCATTTTTGCAGCTTAATATTTTGTTGTAAAGTAAGTACAATTAAAAAAATAAAATAAAATTTTAATAAAAATACTATAATTAATAAACAATTTTATAATAAAAAATACTTTTATTCAGCAAGGATGCATTAAACAGTAAAGACATTCTATTTCAAATAAATAAAGTTCTTTCTATTCTTCAAAGAGGCCTGGAAAAAAAATCATGATTTTCACAGAAAACAAACAAACAAAAACAGCAAAAACTGTTTTCAACATTGATTATAAAATCTCTTTATTAATAATTGAGTACCAATAATAAGTAAGCACCAAATCAGCATATTAGAATGATTTATGAAGGATCATGTGACACTGAAGACTGGAGTAATAACTGCCGAGAATTCAGCTTTGCCATCACAGGAATAAATATACATTTAAAAAAGTATTTAAATAGAAATTTTGCTGTTTTACTATCAATACAATTTTAAATTGTAATAATATTTCACAATGTCACTACTGTATTTTTAATCAAATAAATGCACCCTTGGTGATAGTAAGAGACTTCTTTCACAAACATAAAAAATAATTATTTCAAACTTTTGACTGGTACAATTAATAATTTAATGTTATATAAATAAATTAATTGTATTAACAATGAATTAAAAATTAAATATTTGTATTTCAGACAAACAGGGAAAATAAAATGTCTGGTATGAATAGAAACAGAGAATCCTTCAGCTAAAAATGCATTGGGACCTGCAGCAATGGATGCTTCCAGTGTAGACAGTGTCATTGATTACAATGGGAGCGGTTTTGTTTTGACGTGATGTGACGCGCCGCTCGTGTCCGGTGTAGACGCTGTGTCAGGGTGCTGTAGACACAAAGGCTGCTTTGGGAAAAAAAATAAAAATAAAAAACTGTGCCCCTTCACTAGATACTAGCTTGCAGCCATCCGCATGGGCGCTGATGTCAGGGAGCTGTCACGGAAAATGCAGCAGAGCACAAATAACATACATGTGTATAATCCTCACATCCTTTTCTGGATGAGCTGCTTCTGCCGTGATAGCAGACTTTCAAATGGCAAAATATCAGAGCAGAGCAAATCAAATCAAATCAAATCAGTGTTGCTTAGAAAACAGAACGTTGTTTGGGTTTGTTATAACCTGCGACTATTGACTGGTTAACATAATGACAATTTTCTTCACCAGTTTATCGAATCGTGCTTCGTGAATGGTTGTCTGTTTGCCTGCAAGTTCACATGCAGTTTCCCTTCCTCGTACCTCAGCCGAGAGAGGCTCTATTTTCAGCGGTCTATCATTAGAGTTGTGCTAAGCTGGCATATTGTTCTTTATTATGCTAATGTGTGGGTATTGTATCACAAAGTAATTGTACATTGCGTTCTTGTGTGGCAACATCTTTTGTGTGGATGTGTGTGAGTATGTGCAGGCATGTTCAGCCTTCAGGTTGAAACAAGCTCCTGTCTTTAACCAACACCTTTTCTTACAATGGCTTTGTTACAAGTCTTTGCGGTTCCTTTTTCTTCGAATTTAAGATTTTTGAGAGTAATGTCCATCAAAACCAGACGGAACAAGATTGATTAGATATGTCAGGGTATGTGTACTAATTATTATAGTTTGGTGTTAAACGAGTGGTGCACCAATGCTTGGAAACACATGGCAGATCACCAGATGACCAGATCACATGGCAGTTCATGATGGGTCAGGGTTTGGCTGGTTAGTTTGGTGTAGTTAGTCTTCTGGTAGAAAAGCTGCATCATTCTGCAGAAGAAAATGTTGCTTTCCATTAGCCATGTATTCTGATTTATATTCAGATCTATTATGTTATTTTATTTTATTTTATTTTTACATTGTATTTTATTTTTATTTTATTTTATTTTATATTTATTTTATTTTTATATTGTATTTTTATTTTATTTTATTTTATATTTATTTTATTTTATTTTTATATTGTATTTTTATTTTATTTTATTTTATATTTATTTATATTTTATTTTATTTTATATTTTATTTTATAGCAAGTACTTTGTTGCTAATATTTCATTATATGTTAAAAGATGTTTTACCAGTGACACGTTTTTTGAGACCTTTTAAAAGTTTGTTGTTTATTGATATTTGCAGTTGATAGTTGTTTATTGATATTTTTGTCTGTCTGCTGCTGTTGACGTAAAAGGATAGTGAAGAGTTTGATACTTTGCACATTCTTGTTGTGCCGTAAGCCAATTAACAATGTCAGGACATAATTTTCCTGTGTTTTCATAATGATTAGTCACATGGCATTTTATAGCTCAGGTGATTGGCTCAAAAACAATTTTGTACATAACTTGACGCAAACAAGGAGCTATGCCAAGTCAGCGTATTGTTCTTTATTAAGCTATTGTGTGGGTATTCTATCACATAGTAATTGTACAATTGTTTTTATCTTCTTCTTCTTCTTCTCCTTCTCCTTCTCCTTCTTCTTCTTCTTCTTCTTCTTCTTCTTCTTCTCCTTCTCCTTCTCCTTCTTCTCATTATTACTACTACTACAGTACTACTACTACTACTACTACTACTACTACTATTATCATTATATTTTAAAATAAAACAGCAAAATTAAATTAGGCTAAAAGCAAATTCTGTACCACCAATTGCTAGTGGACACAGACTTTCAAAAAACACAGACTGGAAATAAAAACTCTAAAAAAAAAAAAAATAAAATAAACAATTTCACTGAGAAATTGCTAGTAAATTTCACAAATAATTACAGAGAAACAGCAAGTAACGTTGAATTAGACATGAAATTTTGTAGAAAATTTTGTAGAAAAAGTAGAAAGACTGAAATAGTATTTTCTTTACTTATTTGTATTTGTAGTATTTTCTTTACTTGTTTTATTTACAACTTAGAAAATTCATTTTTTTACAGTACATTAAAGGCCTTCTGGTGAATAAAAGTGATTTTGATTAAATCCTTATAAATATTGCTGAATAATGTCCAGTCAAAAACTGAAATAGGTCACTGGCCTTTTTTCTTGCGCATACAGAACTACGTCATTGAGGACTGTCTGTACAAAATGACAGTTGTGAAGCAGGCCCCTTGAGGACGTTGTGTGAATCGTGTCACCTCAGATTTTCTATTGTGCAAAACAATGTGAAGGTCAACCATATAAAAGCACAAGCAAATGAACATTTCAGCAATCAACACTTCAATTTGCTTACTTTGCCATGAACCAGAGAACACCTAACACCAAGCTGGAAATACTCAGGTGAAAGCCTTTTTCTGCAGGTTTCTCTTTTACTCTATTCTGTACAGTAAGTTTGAGCTCTGCTGAGGTGCCTATCTTTGTGTACACCCTGGAGCTGAGGCGCTTGACAGTTCATTAAAGAATCCTGAGATCGTCTGTCCTTATTTTTGGAAGGCATGTTGGAGGAGAGGGATTGTGTGAGCTGCCAGAAAAGCGACGAGGGGCGGACACAGGGAGCTAAAGTGGAGCTTTTCTCAGTGCTGGCGTTGTATTTCCAGGGGCTTCAAAGCTGTCTGCCCCAAAGCTGCTGGCTCTTGAAACACTTTGGAGAACAGATACCTTGATCAAGTGATTGAGAAGACAGATTGGCGCGAAACGGAAGCTGTTTACAGCTGAGGGCGCTGCTTTTGTCTTTTCGCAGGAAAAAAAAAGCAGTTGATATGGAATTAAATTAAGCATTGTGTAATCACTGGTCAGATTCACAAGCCGGTACAGCGGCATCAACTTGGTTAATTGGAAAGCCAGTCACACGAGTTTGGATTTAAAAACCACAAAATATCTTTCAGGTAGTAGGGTGTTGTTAAAAATGGAGGATGTGCGGGATGCTTAACAAGAGAAATTGTATTCTTCTTGAGCTCTGGAAGAGAAAGAACTGGAGTACAGACTGTACAACTGTAGCAATAACCGTCCCAGGAGAATGACTGTTAAAGGTGTGTTAAGGTGAGAGAGAACAGTCTCGGTTAGATGCAGTTCAAATGCGCCGCAGACCTGGGGTACAAAGAAAGGTGAGAGACTCCGAAAAAGACACAGAACAAATGTTCAGTGCTGAATTGATGCTGGTACAAGGGCAATGAAATGAATAGTTCTGTTTGGGCAAGGTAGAGGGCTGACCTGAGCCTGCCTGCTGCCTCAGGCCGCCACACTGTTTGAAAACCCTCATATTTTTCACCGTCAGCATCATCGATGACCTCCAGCATGGTGTCCATCCAGGAGTGCTCTCTCTCTCTCTCTCCACTGAGAGAGAGTGGAGAGAGAGAGAGAGAGAGAGAGAGAGAGAGAGAGAGAGAGAGAGAGGGTGGACTGTGTTTGGTGCAGTGACATGCAGACATGAGCAAGTCTCTGAAGCAGGGTCCAAGTCAATTCTCAAATACTTATGGTTTTCAAATATGTTTTATATATACATTTAAATATGCTGTGGTTATAAACCAGTTTGTTCAATATATTTTCAAAAATGTATATCTAAGGACTAGCTTTATTGATTTATTAAATAAAATATTAAGTTAAAAAAAAATGAGATTTTACTTGCAGCAAAACTTTTTATCAATATGATGCACTTTTTAAAATTAACATTTTATTCATTATTCATTCAAGTTGGCAAGGAATCTAAAGAGAAATAAAACAAGTTCTACCAAAAATCATTTTCTTTCTGTTAATGGCCATGTTATAGGCAACGGCTCTTTGTGTTTACCATAGAATTGAATTATTATCACGTGTTATGTCTGTGTGTGTGTGTATATATATATATATATATATATATATATATATATATATATATATATATATATACACACACACACGCCCACATATATATATATATATATATATATATATATATATATATATATATGTATATATATACCTGTACATGTCTTGCATTAATATTAATCATTAAATTACTATACACCTTCATTTAAATGTTTCGGGTCAGTAATTTTCCTTTTTTTGTGTTGTTGTAATTCATAATAGCCATAAAAAGTGACAGTAAAGGGATTCATAATGTTGCAAAAGATTTCTGTTTCAAATAAATGCTGTTTATTTTAAACTTTGTATTCATCAGTTGTATTCAACAGTTTTCAACATTGATAATAGTCTGAAATGTTTCTTGAATGCCAAATCAGATAATGATAATGTCTGATTATCATAGTTCTGGCATCACAGGAATAAATGTGACCCTGGACCACAAAACCAGTCTTAAGTCGCTGGGGTATATTTGTAGCAATAGCCAAAAATACATTGTATGGGTCAAAATTATTGATTTTTCTTTTATGCCAAAAATCAGTAGGACATTAAGTAAAGATCATGTTCTATGAACTTAACCAATGGCTGGATTTGTGATGATCTTGGGTTGTTCATTGGTGGGTTCTAAAGCTCTATCACCGCTCTGACTGCAGTTACAGGAAGAGAAAGCATCACAAAATGCCTCCTGTTTAACATGAGTTCATGTTTTGATTATGGCTTTAACACAACGTCAGTATTTGGCATGCGTCATGGTGCTTTTTGATAGCGGTGCATATCTAGTAATTCTCTGCATCTCACAGTTCTTTTTCATCTCTGCATTATTTTCCTCAGAATCCTGTTCAGACAAGAAGAAATGCTGCCAGTTGAAGCCTAGTCTCTGATAGCAGTGGAGAACAACCAGTCTACTTCCCGGAAGAATACAAGACTTCTCTGATCTGGTAAGCACAAGCAAGAAAACTCAAGTTCATTTCCATAGTATAGTCTTGAACAGAACTAACTGTTGAGGGAATGTTGCATAGTATTTTTTTTTTGTTATTTATATAATTAATTCTATTTGAGTGTTGTACTTGCCTTTTTCCAGAAGTATTTACCATGTGTATATACCATGTTTCCTCTTTTTTCCCCACTTTTTACACCTTGTAAAACATCAGTAGCAGCTGAATAGCACACTAAACATCATTGCAAATAAATAACTTAAATAATTGATCATTCATAGTTTAGAAATTTTCAGATTTTCAGATGCTGTAAACATGCCTTTATAGTATAATTTAATTCAAACACACATAAGAAGAGTGTATTTCACAGTTGCATTGGTTGTTTCTCTATAAGCTTTAGGAAACTCTTGGATAGGGACTGACGTTTTGTTATGGGATCTTGCTAGCAGGTGTCCAGCAGACAACACTGGGTTTGATAACTGCTTTCATCACATAGCAGAAACACCTTCAGTGTTTAAGAACCTCTTTGAATAATATCAAGAGCCACTTGAATTAGTATAGAGAGTATGTTAGGAACTGGCTGCAATTCCTGTTTTCCTCTCCTCCAATTCTAAATCTGTTCTCATTTTAAGTAAATACGGCCTCCAATCTCCACTTGCTCCAGTCGCCTGAGGAATGAATGTGCCCAAGGGGACGCTAGTTTCTCATTCAGCCTGAGTATGCGGGGTGGGGGGTGTGGAGAGAAGTGTCTGTAAGTGCACTTGAGCTACTGAACTCACGCAGTGTGACAGTCAAGTGCACGACCAGCTAAAAGCCGCTCGCAGTGAAAAGAACCTCTCGAAATGTTTGCCTGAATCTCATAATTTCCCTGAATACGTGTATTGTAGACTCATTCCAGTAATAAAACCTTTTATTACAAACTGTCATCGTTTGTATGCGTGCTTGACGGAAACAACAGATTGTGGGGGAAGGGTTGGCTACGTGTCTGGAGTAGAACGGAAGATGGGAATGGAGGAGGTCATTAGCATTCCAAGAGAGTGTTGGCGTCTGGTGGAGCAGAGCCATGCTTGGCTGCCTGGCATGATAGGGCAACGCGGTGGCCATTAAGGCAGAGGGGTTTGGGGGTTAGGGCCCATGGAGGGCACTGCCACCCCCTGCATGGGTGCAATGAGAGGCCCAGGGCAGGTGGTCTATCAGGAACAGTGGGCTGGAAGGCCAGGACAAATTGGTATAGGGAGGCTCATTTCCCAAACTCAGCATGAGGGACGGCACAGCAACTCCATGAGAGTGAAAAGGGGAAAAAAATGAAAGACTCCCAAGGGCACCGGCATATGAGTGATGGACTTGCCAAGAGGTCGGTCAGTTGTAGGGGAGTGTGGGGTAAGATGTGTCAGTGGGTATAAGCTCTGTTGCCCCTTAATTTTGTGTCAGATTACTATATATTGGTTTTGGATCGTTATTTGAAAAGTGTGGAAAACCTTTAACAAAAATGAATTTTCTATGTTTAAACAAAAATGAATTTTCTACAAAAAATCTTTTGTACTTAGAAATGTTTTTATAAAATTTAATCGATTTAGGCCCAGGTTTACTAACAGCTTGTGCCAGCGCAAACCGTCTTTTGGCGTTAAAATAGTACTGTCAGGATTTACTAAAGACGTGCAGTGAAGAATTAGCGCTAAAAAGGTATGGACACAGTTATTTTTGCGCCTGACCTTATTGAACATGCATTTGTAGGAGTTTCCCTTTCAGATGCAAAATTTCTTGGAGGAGAGTATTACAATGAATCACGTAACGCGATTTACTAATGTTTTCGCTCGAGAAATTACTGGTATTTGCACCATTATTTAACGGCCAAAAAAAGCATGTCTTAAACTATTTTGCGCCTGTGTCGTATCTCGTTAGTAGATCACCCGCACATGATGAGCATTGGTTCTGCTCATTTGCGACTACGCTAATTTGCGCTGCGCTTGGTATATTGCGTTGGTCAAAATGTAAATGAGATGTTGCGTCTGTTTTTTAATCTGCGTGTTGTCAGTAAATCGCCTGCAGAAATTTCCACGCCCATCAGCGCTGTTTTGGAATTGCGCTCTCGCACTAATTTTCCCTGTTTAGTAAATCTGGCCCTTAATATATCCTTTTGAATAAAAGTATATACATATTTTTTAAAAATCTTACTATCAATTATTTATTGTTAGTTCTTTTAATGTAATGGTACATTAAGTACTTTTTTTTCTCATTTTTGTTCATATTTTTATTTCAAATAAAATTTTTCATCAACAATTTGACAGTGTCATAACACAGCTTAGTCCATATCAGAGACAATTTTTTTTTTTTTGAATCATTAAGTCATTATTCAGTGGCTCTGTTATAGACACTTTTTTCTAATTTCTTTCAATAGCAGATATAATAAGAAACAGTTTTTACTTAGATCTAATTTCTCCTTGCCTAGAAGCCAAAAACGTGGCACGTCACATTAATATTGCACTGTCCCCTAACCACACGATAACACTGAGAGCAAAAAAATATAGCAAAAAAAGTGCACACTAAAAGCCAATCAGAAAATATTTGATGTCTAATATACAGTTATATGGAACAAAATATAGAACCAAGGAAATTCCACTATGCGCAGCGACTGTCAAAATGTCCTTTAACTTGTCGCTTGTCGTGTATGACTCATATTTTATCCTAACCATGTCTCATTCACAGCTGGTTGGGAAAAAACTGAGATTAACATGAAAGAGAGCTTTTGTGGCGTTGTGTGTGGTTAGGGCAAGCTGTTAGTCATTGATTCTATTAGTAGGCCGAATTGCAGCTCGGTTTTTCTCTCTCAGTCCATACATGTATCACATGAGTCATATGCCAGCTTATATATGATTTAGGGAAAGAGTTTTAGTTAAGTGTGTATTTCTCATACATCTTCGCCAAGCGACGACACATGCCCCCCATGCATCAACGCAAGAGTTTCAGTGAATGACATTTATTCATCTTTCCCAGACCTGTCAGCCTGTTTCTAAAGGCTGTTAAGGTGAAATCCATCAGAACCGCTGCAGTTCAGCGAGCTCAAAGCCATTCTGGATGAGGTAGCCATGGGAATGTGGCATTTAATGGGATAGTTGGATCTCAAAACAGCATCGACCAATCAGACGAGAGGCTTGATTGCTACATATTGTCTCCCTGTTTGTTGAGAAGGGTAATAAAATAAACATATTGGGTGAAATGCCCATGAGTGATGTTTTATATATTTATTTATTTATTGACATTGAGTTCATAAAATCCAGTGTGTGACAACTTTATTAACCTAGCGGAGATTTATTTTAAAAGCTGTACTTTTTTTACTTAAATACTTTCTATTTTTTTGGCGAAGGACAAGCGTGCTATCACTCTTTTGTCAGAGGATTATTTTTCTGCATGACACTTTTGATAAGTGGATGGATGGGTGTAAATCTCAGCTCTGTTGTTGGGGGGAGTATGACCTGTCATTCACTGCATAGATTACATACCTGTGCCGGCAGAGATTGAACTCAACTTGTTCTTGAGAATTTTTATCCTTCCTCCCTCAGCCGATCTTCTCCTTGTAAATTGCCTCTCTTTGATTGCTAGCCCACAAAGTGAGTTTGCTGTGTTTTGCCTGTTATCATTTGTTTGCTGAATATGCCATCTAGTGCATGAAAACACTGACACAACTCATGAAAAGATACGTTTGTTCACTCACTAGATCTTTCGGTATTTTGTCTGTCACTCCTTGAGGGTCCTTCAGGGCATGCTGCTCCAGAAATGTGCGTCTCTTCAAAACGCTTTGCTACAAAGTCCTTCTGTCATCAAGCTTGTGTTTGCTACCTGTAGAAAGTTGATGTAGTGTTTGTTTGCTTACATTCTTGTTCTCTTACACCAATTCCAAATACACAGGTTTAGTTTTATTTAATAGTTCATATTTTAAGGCATTTATAAGCATCCTGCACACATTAGTTTGAAATGCTTCCCTTTTTTCATGTCTGTGTAACCCCAGGTCAGTGGTCTTGTCTTTGGTTAATTCCTTCTTGTCACATGTCGTGTTCAGACATTAGTGGCAATTAAAGGCGAAGGGTGTCCAGATGTGTGGCTAAGAGTAGGGGTAGAGCTAAAGTGGACACACTTGTGGCCATATGGTGGAGTTTCCCTCAGCCTTGCACTCATAATTTGCTAAGCTCAGACTTTAAAGCCAATGTGAATTGCTGTTTAAAACTCATTTTGTTTTTGTAATGTGACTCAGTCAAACAAGGAGGAAAACGTAGGAATGTAGGATGGGACTTGATTTTGAATGGTGGGCAATGCCAGAGTATAGAGCCAGGCTGAATGTGAATTTCCTTAAAACAATGCCTGTTTTACTATTGGTTAACATTGCTTACCTGGCATTAGTAATGTCAGTGGGAAAGGAAAGTAGTTTCAGAGGCGAAGCAAGTTGTTACATTTTGATTTGAGGTTACTAGGATAAACATTTTTATTTTATATTTCATTTAATTTCAGTTGTTTTACAATAAGACCAGGAATATGTTTAGAATGTACATATTAGGAATGCATGATATAATGGACTCGTATTATCAGCTGATATTACAGATTTTCTTATTTATTTATCGTTTTGGCCAGTATTGGAAATTTAATTGTGTTTTCTCCTTTTTTAACATATTAGATTACCTTTGCTCTCGTCTAACGCTCCCTTAAAGTTAATACTAATTCTCTAATAATTGACTTAAATTAGCAAATCTCAAGATTATTTTAATGCACATTATAATGTTGTGATACCTACATTTACTTGTTGCATTTTTACACTGATTGAGTTTAGTTTTTAAGGTTTTATTTTTCATTTATCTAGATGAAATAGTATAAAATTTTAAAATTGGCTGTTTAAGTTATTAGCATGAAAATACATATCTGCTTATTAGGATCTGTAATATTGTGCATCCCTAAAAAATGCAATCAGTTTTCATGATGACTTGAAAGTGCACTCTTATAGTCACTAACAGTAAAAACAAATGCATACGGCCTTTTAGTATGATTAAAAATTCATAAATATGCTTCTAAACCGTGGAAAATGTGCACACGTTTCCACACACTCAGACATACATTCCTACATATAGCTCTGGACTCATTGGCACAGCGTGGCTTGCAGACACAGCCTGTTCCACTGGCAGCCCAACTGCTGACGCTGTCACCTGTCTATGTGGATAAAGGTGATTTTGTTAGCACAGCCGTGCTGAGGCACTGGCATACCTCGCCCACATTCGTCCTCTGTTAGGGACTGGGGTTCGGAAAAGATGAGCCAATAGCTCTATATAATGTTTTTAAGCTAGGTCTGTGTCTTTACCACAATGTGTGGTCATATTAGGTTAAATATCACAGGATATTTTCTTTTTAAATGTACCGTATGTACTGTACACACATCTTTTATATTGTATCTTCTGAAATTATTGCAAATACTGTATCTAAATTTGTCAGCCTTCCAGATGTAATGGAATAGGGATGTATGAACACGCACCCCCATCCCTAAAAATAATTATAAAAAAATTAAAGCTGCAACATTTGGCGCTGTTGCAGTAGGCTGTAAACATATTAAAAATTAAATTGCACCTACAGGCTTTGAAGTTGCATTTTTAATCTGCAATCTCACAACTTTATTCATGTTCGCTCTCTCACATTTCTAAGGTGCTACTATCGGAAATTAGGTCAGTGGTTTAACTGCAAAGTATGCATGTTGTGTAGCAGAAAATACATCAAAGCATATCATAACAATCAATCAATAAATCTGCTGTTTTTTTGTTTTTTGTTTTTTGCTGGAGTGTCAGATTCCATCACAGATGTACTGTAAAAGAGAATATGTGGTAATAGGTTTTTGCAGTATTCCTAAAGATAGCATAGGCAGAGTGGTTCTAAACTGGTGAATTGTGACCCATAAAAGGATCACGGGGCTGTTCAGAAAGGGTAATGGTTTACAGTGAGGTTCAGTTTGTTATTTTATAATAGTTAACAGCATAAATCTACTTTTGATTGATGTAAACTTTTATCGATGTTCACTGCATGTTGTACTGTTTATGGTTATGTGTCTGACCAGTAAAAATGAAATTTGATTTTGGTTAATGAATTAAGTCTCATTATTAATCAAGCTTAATGTTAATTTATAAATATATTATTGTTCATGTTTATTCATAATACTTAATTTTATTTAAAATTAATTATTGTAGTTATTCATTTTATTTACAACTTTAAATTGTAAAAATCTAAAAAGAATTCTAAAAATTTAAATGTGAAAATTTAAATTAAATACATACTGACAAATGAATCTATAATAATTTATCTTATTTTTAAGCTGCTGCAATTTATGATAATACATTTTAAGAACTTATTTTGGTACTGTGTTTGGTCACGTCTTGAAGTCCAATGTAAAATGCACAAACTGCACCACTATAGAGTGTCGTTGGTTTTCACTAATTGATACTTTTGGTGAACTTGGCTCCAAGCTGGTTTCCTAATGCTGCTGTGCAATGGAGTGAGGTTGTTTAATTTTCTGTGGGAGAATCTAATTGAGAGAAATTACGCCATTGTAAGTTTATAAAGTCCCTGCTGTGTTTTTCAGGATCAGGTTGTTTCATGTCACTTAACAGATGTTCAGTCAAGAGTGCCGTTTGCAGCCTTTAATGTGGCATTTTACAGCCATCGAGCCTGTGTTTATTGGCTTGCATGTTTATGGCGATGGTCGTCACATGAATTTCTCAGCAAAATGGGCATTGTGTGGTCCGACACTTTTTAAGCGACCCGTCAGAGAGCAATTTAAGTGGACACAGATGTGCCCATGACACAGGCCAGCTGTGACTGACAAAGTCAACATTTGCAAAAACAGCAAAAAAAATGCACATTTGTTATTCATTGAAGCTTTGTATAAATTCAAGATTTAAGTTACAATTTGTACTGATTACAATAAAATGCAGAAAATATGGAAACAAGACAATGAAGCATGTAATCGCATGTGTGTGATTTGCTAGAGCTATGATGTGTGGATAAATGAACCTCCTCACCCTCCGTCCCGTTGGCATTGCGATCCCCTGAGGCTCGAGCCATATGGGTGGCTGCGAAAGGACTGTTAGAGCAGACGGCGGCCGCAGCGCTCCTCTTTGGCGCAGGTGGCATGGTGGCACCGGCTCAGGCCGATGGATCCAAGAGAGCGCTGCTTAGTCAGCCCACCATCTCCCTCAAGGGGTCCGGGCCCTCACACCGCGCCTGGGCTGCCAGTGCCAGCGCACACCCACCTGCTGGTCAGGATGCAGTAAAGCCGAGGTCCGGCTATACCGACTGTCTTCAGTGTCTCAGTTTACTGGTAAAGAAGCAGTGAGGGAGCTTCTACTCTACAGCAGTGAGTTTTCAACCTATTTCAGGCCAAGGATAGAAAGACGGAATGGGAAGCCTTTTTTACCTGCTGTATGAAACTGTGTGTTTTAATACATAGGTATAAAAATGAAACATATTCTAATTCTTTGTGTTTACATTGCAGCTTACATGGAAACCATGTATCTGTACTGCTATACAGACTTGTATATGTGTGCAACATTTTAATTTCACTTAAAAAATTAATGTAGAGATTTATAGAATTATAGACATTAACCATTTGTTCTGACCATGATTTTTTTTTATTTACCTTTTGAATGATTTTTAATTATTTACCTGATGAATACAGTGCTTTTCATCTAAAAACGGTCTCTTGATAATCCAGATTAATCTGATTCTGGTTGATTATTTTGGAATGATGTATAATTATGCCCCAAAAGACATAAAATGCAAAAATACAGAAGAGACATTTTGCACTGTAGTTGAATAATGGCAAAATAATACATCAGACTTCATATTTATAGTTTTACAGACTTCTTTGTTCCAATATAATATATAAATAATAGTGCTGTCAAAAGATTAATCGCGATTAATCGCATCCAAAATAAAAGTTTTTGTTTACATAATATATGTGTGTGTACTGTGTATATTTATTTATTACACACATACAATATATATTTTGAAAATATTTACATGTATATACATTTATATATTTATATTCTTATATTTTATATTATATATAAATATATTTAAT
>JAFVLL020006012.1:27500-47458 GCA_021397915.2 Tor tambroides | reverse complement strand
TTGAGGAGAGACCCCCCACATGATTGTAAAGCGCTTTGGGTGTATAGCAATACACAATAAAAGCGCTATATAAATGCATCATTCATTCATTCATTATCAATGTTGAAAACAGTTATGCTGCTTCATATTTTTTTTTGTGGAAATTTGTGGGTACATTTTAATTTTCAGGATTCTTTGATGAACAGAAAGTCCAAAAGAACAGCATTTGTTTGAAAAAGATATCTTTTATAACATTACAACTGCCTTTACTGTCACTTTTGATCAATTCAATGCATACTTGCTGAATAAAAGATAGTAATATTGTTAAAAAAAAAACTGATCTCACTGAAGAAAGCATTTTAAAATCTGTGTTTACAAACTGACACTTAATTGTGTAATTGTGTTTATTTATTAAAATATCTTATGCAATTTATCACAAAACTTTTGATGAGCTAGTGAAATTGCTTTGTGTAGAATTGTTGAATTGTAACTCTTTGTTATTTTAGACGGAATTCAAGCTCCTGAGTGCTGTGACCAGCTCAATTCAGGTTCACACTTGTGATTGTCAATCAGCCTTGCTGTGTGAATCCAGTACTAACTTTTCTTACAGCATGAGGAACTCTCTCAGATGAACTTCCAGTCACCAGACTGTGTTTCTGACACTTTCATTTATTTCTGTATATTACAGCTATTGGCAAGTTTGGCATCAGACTGCAGCACCTGGAGCGAGTCCATCCCGTCTGTGGGTGTCATTTACTGATGTTTCTTAATGTTTCATTTACACTGGCGCTCTGCCTGAGCCCAGCCATTACTGAACAGAGCTGAACGCTTGCCTCTACAATCTGACCATCACAGCCTCTTCATCTGGGCAATGCCAAACACGCTTCACCTCCGCACACTCTTCATCTGTTCATCCATCCATCCACAGCGCTGAGAGAAATCCTGTGAAACCCTTCTCGATCATCTGTAGTCCTGCATTAATGCTGAAGTAGCTCATTTTTTGTTTTTGTGCATTGAAAGGCTTTAATCTTTGGGAAAACGGATCCAGACTGAAACGATTTGACAGCCGAGGAAAAAAAGACGCAAGTTAGTTGTCAAGATAATATCAAAGTGTAAAGCAGCTCTCAAGCAGTATTTCATTTACACAGAACAAAGGCGACATCAGATACTGAGAGATCAGATCTGAGCGGCTAACTGTACTGCAGCTTTCAATTGAAGCGTTGCTCTCTTACGCTGAATTTGGAGGTGTCAGAGAAACACTTTAACCTTATATTGTGTGTTTTGACCCAGAAATAGAAAATCAATGGCTGTTGCTGCTTTCTTGGAACTACTGTCTGGTTGTCAGATCCCTCATGCAAACGTCCACCTACTTTGGAAAGGCTGAATCACTGGGTCTGCTGCATGTTTTATTGCAAAAGACTCACTCCCCTACTCTACTGCTGGAAAATATTAAAATCCCTCGATGAGATTGAAATCAATCATTAGGGGCCTCAGGATTCCCACCTGCCATCTTCACAGGAAGAAGAGGCTGCTCGCTTTGTGTCTGAGTCCATGTGGACTCCCGGGTTTATACAACAGCAGGCTTTTCCCACAGAAGGACTGGACTTTGGAAAATCAACCACTAACTCCCTTGTCCAGCAGACTGTAACGGGGGTTTTGGGTTTTGATTCCCGTTCATGTCTTTTATTTTGGAGTTTAGTCATGATCCCTGTTTAGTTTTCTGATTCCCTTGATCCTCATGTATTTTTGCCTCGTGTATGTCTCACGTTGTGATTGGTTATTGTCTTGTCATGTGATTATCAGTTCTGGTTGCTCATTGGTTGCTTTAGTCATGTGCCTTGTTTCCCATTGGTTGGTTTGTGTCATGTGACCCTTATTGTTTGCTATAAGTAGGCCTCTTGTTGACATTAGGTGCGTTTGACTTAATGCAGCGCAGATCAATCAGATTCTGACTTGAAGCAGTGCATGCCGAGTCGAGTCGAGTCAAGCCAAGCCTTTGTTTATTGTTTGTGCTTCTGCTCTTATAAATAAACTGCACTCGGGTTCACTACGCTCGCCTCCAGTGGACTGCCCCTTACATAGGCTCTAAGAAAAGTGTCTAATGTACCGTGCTAATATGAAGGCATTTTCCATATTGATTTTTCACAGGTATTTTACCTGTATTTGAATTATGCATTGCACTGTGTTGTGTTTCAGGGATGAAGGAAATATCTGTAAACTTAACAGAAAAGGTACTGGTAACTTTCTGCCATTTCCCAATAGATTTACAGCATAGATGTTCAGTTGAAGGTTCCTGTGACTCTGTGTGGTACACATCTCCAATACCACATGGCTAAAGTTGTCAGGCCTCCAGACGTTGTGGATCTCTTCCAGCCTCATATATAAAGCAGACTTTCTGCAGAAGCTCTTCCAGCCAAACTTCTGAAGGTCTGTTTCTTGAGATTCAGATATATATTCATCTAGCTCCCCCGCACCAGCTTACAAGTCTGTTGACAGTAATTGATCTCCAGCTGTCATTGTTCCTGGATCAGTTTATCTCACCTCTCAAAGTTAAACTAAGACCTGATCTAAAGGCCTCTACTCGTGTAAAACAAGTCCTTTAGATTCTTCACGGTGCTTTTTGTTGAAGCACATTGTCCTTTTTGGACCTGCATTGTTCATGCAAGCTGATGTCATCTGTCAGTATCCTCATCACATCCCAGGTAAAGTAAAAAAAAGAAAAGTGCACTAAAATACACTTTATTTCAGTACACTTAGTACACTTCCATAATGTACTTAAAGTGCTCCATTTTCATGCATTAATTTTGTACTTAATATACTTAAAATTATTCTGTAGTACTTCTTAAGATAATCTCCAAGAACATCTAAGTGTACTCAACCGTACTTTTAAGAAATACAGTAATAAAAGTCCTCTGTATATTTTTGCGGTAGTATACTTTATTTCAATGCACTAAAAATCAGTTTAAATATCAGTGGTATTTAGTATACTTTTGCAGTCGCACTGAAATACTACTTACTGTAAGTAGAAATATACTTTTAATAGTGTATTTGTAGCAGTTTTGCAAAAAGTCCCTTACAAACCTTTTCCTCTCGGTCCTGGTCGTGACTTGTGACAGGATTAGTTAGTACACAGGAATATGGCACACCAGAACCGGCCAGAGATAACACAGCCGACAGTTTTCTGTGTTCATCTTAGAATATCTTGAAGGATTTCTTCTGAAGCATGTAGAGGACTGTTTTCATTTCCATTTATTGGGGATATGTCACCACAAGCTTGTGTGTGATTCCTTACAGCCTGAATGGTGACCTTTCTGATTCAGTGACTTCTTGCATAATTGGTTGTCTTTTTCAGGCTGAACAGTGTGTAGAAAGCTAATGCTGCCACAGACCTTTGTGCCAGATTTAATTTTTGACTGGAATGAAAACGAGGCAGTGAGGGACTGAAATATAGTCTGTTTAATGGATTGTACTGTTGAACAACATAACAATAGTTCAGCTGACAGTACATATTTCTGGAAAAAAAAGACAGACAAAAATTCCATTAAACAGCTTTAAAAGTTGTATGTTGTGATTGTAAGTCTTTGCCTCACAGCCTCATTATCACCCATTTTCAATTCAATATGGCGTCTAACCTGAATTAGGTCTGTCAACAGTGCCAATGTGAGAAACCGTGAAGCCATCCAAATGACTAACAGCAGTCTTAAACAGGACATATCCAAAATGTTGTCATTTAACTATATTTATGTGATTAAAATCTAAAGAGTTTGGTAATAAAATGCGTTGCTTGACATGTTAAGTTTGCTAATTCCAGCATAAGAGCCAACACACAGCAAAAAAACTGTGTGAATGCTCTCAGCAAAGGGTACTATGATGGTATTTACACAATAAGTACTCCTGGACACTGATCGCATTATGTCCATGCACCATCTGTTGTTCAAAAACCTGCTAGTTGACCACCATTTTCTTTCCACTCTGGCTTTCAAGAACAATTTGAAATCCATTCACTCCAGTTGGGAGTATCAACTCTCAGTGGGGCACATGAGATTATGCTGTTTGTGTTACCCACAGCCAATGATCTGTGCTGAGAGCTTGTCCATTTACTGTGCTTTGACCATAATGATCGTAGGCAAGGTCTGATTTCTTGCATTTGTTTTGTAGCTCAGCACTGGCAAATCCTCCAGAGGACACTGGGCCAGAGGATTTAAGAGGAGAGAAACCAGTCCTATCAGCCCAACATTACAAGACAAACACTGCAACTATATTACAGTACTCATTTATATTAAAATTCAATCCAAGTTATTTTTGTATGAACTAGCTCGCTAATATAACTCTCTTTGGTTAAAAGTATTTGCTAAATGAATAAATGTCAAGGTAAATATTTAGATGCAGTGTAACTTGTCTTACTCTGTTTAAAGTTCTCCATTGTGCCTCTTAGCATTGATCTTCAGAGTATTTGTTTTAATGAGCTTTTGGCCATCGAGCAAAGGTTTTATGCTCACCATGTGTATTAAATTGGCCGTTATACACAAATATCTGACTGCTCAATGCTGCAGTTCAGCAGAATCAAATATCTGGCGTTCGTCAGCTGAATGAAGATCCTCGTCACTGAGGTAATTGATCAGTGAGTGTAATTATCTCTGTGCTGGACGTTAGGACGAGTTGCTCTTTAAATCATTAATGCTGCAGGCTCTCTGTACTTCCCAAAACTGTGTATGTGTGATCTTTATCTGCATCTCAATAATTAACCTAACCAGGGTCAGAGTTCATCCTGCACGGTTGCTCTAGAAACCACTCTTTGTAATTGGCCGATGTGGGATAAACTCTGAAAGCATCCTGCGAACAGAAGATTTCAAAAACACAGATTGGCATCCATAAATATCTAAACATCACGACCCCAACCTACACACCCGAGGAATCGCACTGACCTCCAAGAAGCCATTTCTCAGAAAATCAAATTCTAATCAATACATTTTGTGAGGCTAATTTTGTAAGAGAAGTACTGTAAGAAATGCTTCTTTAAAATGACCAAAGGGGAAAAAAGAGCATATTTCTAGAACACATGATGCAAAAGTGTTTTACATAAGTGCAATTTTGAACTTTTGACCACATGGGCTGCCACAGGCTCAGAGGGGAAAAAAAAAAAGATAATAATAATATAATAGGTGCACAAGTATTTCTTCCAAGTAAACATCAAATTAGACAAAGTATAGTAATATTTTGGCCATACAGTCCATGCCTGTGTTGTGGTATTGTCGTAGCAGCGAGTGCAGTGATCATGGCTGTGTAAGCAGAGGGAGGCCAGTGTTAATGTGGTAACACATGTCGTACCTTACACACGCAGGGCGGCTGGCAGGGATCCTGGTTAATGCTGCCTTCACTGCTGCAGTTGCATCGCTCACACAGAAGGAATCCTGTGTATCCAAACGCACACCTGTCACACTTCTCACCTGCGTATCCCTGCTTACAGATGCACGAGCCCACTGCCAAACCTGCAGAGACAAGAAAACACACCATTACAGCCTGAGCTCCCACTCAAACACACAAATACAAACGTCAATACTGTGAATGCAAAATAAAACATGCTTTAAAAACACTAACTCATTTTTGTCAGAATTGCATGTGGAAACCAGTGCAGTTTCAAATGCCTGTTTATAAATTGTGCAATGCATACAATTTAGTAGCTCCCAAAAACATCCTCAAAAAGTGAAAAGAGAAAAATCTATTTGAACAGTGAGTGACAGGAGAGTGATGTATATTGTGATCATTTTTACAGAAGTTTTCCATTAAGCAAAGGTAAATGAAAGCAAGGTAAAACCAACACACTTAATCATATTTCAGGTATGCTACTTTATCTTCTGAAATTATAAGATCATCTATAACATACATGAATGGAAATATGATTCATAAAAGTGGTCCAGTGACATGTCTGAGTGAAACTCAGCAAATGACATTTTGAATAAAAATAATATAGTACGTAAAAATTATACATTAACAAGTTTACAATGAATACCATCCTAGAAACTTATTTTGCTCCCTGTTATTAACATCTTATTAAAGACATGCAGAAAAGGTTAAATATTCAGAATATTTGCAGTGAAACAATTTTCAACATTTTCCAAGGTCCAACTATCAAGGTTGCAGGAAAATATGTCACTCCTTACCTGCAGTTTCCCAGACTTTGTGAATTTATTTAGTACTTTTTGGGAAAATCCTTTGTTGTTTTATT
This sequence comes from Tor tambroides, assembly GCA_021397915.2. Taxonomy (NCBI): domain Eukaryota; kingdom Metazoa; phylum Chordata; class Actinopteri; order Cypriniformes; family Cyprinidae; genus Tor; species Tor tambroides. Next base: position 41,253 of record JAFVLL020006012.1, on the reverse strand, counting down.
TGAATGTTAGGTTTATTTTTGCAAATACATTTTACTTCTACTACAGGTTTTTCAACAAAAACCAGCTCACAATCATTACTAACTAAGCCACTGGCACATTTTATTGCATCTTCCATGTGATGCATTTAGGAAGTATGCAGTGTGGTCATGTGCTTTTAACGGACCTGCATATGCTATTTCAGTGATCCAATCACCAAAAACACTTAGTAGGTGTAAACAGGGCTACTGGCCAGTGGTGGGCCGTCAGGGTCAGCAGGGCCTTCTCTGCTGGCCCTATAAAGAAAAAAAAAAATTGTTTGAAAAACATTTTTATTGATTATTTAGGTATCATTTTCATTTGTGTAATGACCACAGAATTGCCTATGATTAGTTTCATTGAGACTGAACTGGAATATCCTTCATAAAAAAAAGTCTGCGGACAGCACTACAGATAGTGCTATCCTTTTGTTGAAAGACGTCACATCTGATTTGTAATGAGTATTAGTGACAGAATCATCAGCCAATCAAATTTTGACGTTCAATGACAGCCCGCCCTCTGGGTCTAGCTACTTGCCCGGTCGCCGTGATTTTGGCAAGTAAGACATGTTCCTGGATCAACATCTTTTGTTGATCCTGGATCAACACTACTGTCCAAAAATATAGATTTAACCCAATCCCTACCCATAATTTATTCCCAAAATCAGTGGGAAATGATAGCTGATTAACAAGGGTGTAGAAGCACCTAACCCTGATCTTAAGCCTGAAACAGATATTTCCTGAAAAGTTATCCCTCAATTCTGATTGGTTGATTGGAATGTTGTTCCAGGATCAACAAGGATGTTGATCCAGGAACATGTTGTACTTGGTGAAATCACGCTCACCCTACGGGCCCAGTGCTACCCCCAGCGGGTAGTCGGGAATTTCCAAGGTATGAAAGTGAAATTCAACAAAAAGAAAATGACAGCTGCAGTCGCCAGTGCATACACCAGATCTTGTTGCCAATCTATTAAAAACGCCTTTTTTCAAGGCGCTCTTTTGCAGACAAAAGAGAAATAACTGAGAAAGGACATACTACACCCAAACTGGATTCGTTAACAAAGATTTTGTGCGCCATTTCAAAGAATGCAACCATCACCGAGCTAGTACTGAGCACAAGTTATTTTGTTGTAAAGGGACATGGAATGACACATGGACTTTATTTACAAGTGACAGGTGAGTGCTTTATGGAAGTGTACGTGGTGCATTGCTAATACTGTGGTGTGGTGTGTGGTTGTCCAGCATTTGTACAGTTTTGCTGCTGTGGGTGCGTCGTCATTTTAGAGTGACGTGAATGTGCATAGTGACCCGTGTACTGGCGGATTGCTTTTACTGATCCATGTAGGGACATTTACTCTGCATTTAACCCACCCTAATCTAGCCTACTGTTGAAATTGTTGATCAGCTGTCATTGTTGTTGAGAGCCTGTGTGCGGCATGATATGCGCATTAAATGCATATGGCTGCATTAGCTGTAATAGAGATGTGTAAGATGTGTGTAAGTAGTTTACAGTTGTTTACTGAAGGCCCTGACTGAAACCCCACGGTACGCCACTGCTACTGGCAGATCTTGTGTTGTGTTGTATTGTGTTGTGTTGTACCTGCAGTGGCCTGACTCTCATCTGGGACACATGCAGAGTGCAGTGAACATCTCAGGTCACATGAGCAGGGTCTGCAGGGCCAGGGCTTGTGTGGACTCACCTGGGAAAACATTCACATAATGCTCAATTACACAACAAAAACCATGCGATTGTCTCTTTACTGAGCCCTGCCTTAAAAATAATGTTGACCCACGGCCATTGACCCACACACACACATATATATATATATATATATATTTATATATATATACTGTATATATTAAGACACTCACCTCACTTGGTCGGTAGTAGCCGTCTACACATGATTGACAGTTAATTCCTCCTGTGTTTTCAGAGCAACCAAGACAGACTCTGCCTCCTTCATATTCACCATGAATATTCAAACTCATCTTAGCATCAGCCACAGTCTGGTTGTAATAGCATTCCTTTGATTTGTCGTGACAGTTACACTCTGGCAAATAAAGACATCACATGATTATACAACAACAAGAGAAGCAAGAAGTAGTTAAATAACCAAGATAATATTGCCAGTTACTTTGTGTGATTTTGCTTCGCCAATAAAAACAGTTCCACATAAAGACACAGCAACAAACAGGGGCATTTCATTCCTTAACAATTTTATTTTTAATTCTCACTCATTAAAACAGTCATCTTGTTAATTCCTGAAAAAAAAAAAGTTTTTTTTTTTTTTTTTTAACAAATTGGTTGAGTGAATAATTCAATGACTCAGTGATTATAAAGACACTCACTGCATCTGAAATCGTATATTGTATAACAGGTTCTACATTTGATGAAGAATTTACACAGGCAAGTGAAGTGATGCAAACAGTGGAGAGTCCCAGTGCTGTTGGACTGTTACTAACTACTAAATGTTGCATAATTCATATTAAGATCTATTAAATGTTAAATAGTGTGACTATGATATGAATATAGTCACTCAGATATCATATAACACAAACTGATGTTTATAGACCACACTTAAATAAGACAAAATTGGTCAGTAAAGCAGCATGCTCAGTTCTGTGGGACACTGTTGAGACTTCTTACTTTCACAGATGTGGCGTGTGAGGAAGGTTCCCGCCATCCAGGGTTTCTGGTTGTAACCAGGGCAACAGCGGTCACAGCTCTCTCCACAAGTGTCGTGTTCACACTCACACTTGAATTTCTGATGTTGAATCCAAACAATCAAACCAACTGTGTGCCATTCAGAAATGATTTGAGAATGCCTTCCCAATTAAAACTCAATCTGAGATGGCAAACTCAATGCAGAGCAGAGCAAGTGTTGTAAGCACCACTGAGGCTTACTCCAATGTGTATAATAAAAATGGTGAATAATTGCCTAACAATAGCTGTATTTTGGCGCTGAGCTGATCAGTGGTCTAACAGCACTTATCAATGTCAAAATGACTGAGATGGACGATCAAATCAAAAAAGGTGGGCATTATCATTAAGCGGAGCATGAATTTCAACATGAAACTTCCATTTTAATCATCGGAAAGTGAGATGAACAAGTAAGCAGCTTATCGTTCAATATTTTACTTTTTTATTCTGGTACAGTAGAAATGTTAAAGAACCAACAGTAATTTACAGGAATGCAAACAACTCAGCCATTTTCAGCATATTAGGCATAAGATTAAGAATGAAAGTGTACATATTGTGGATGAATGTAATGAACTTGGTTACACTTTCCTTACAGCCTTTCAGTGCATTCACTTATTCTAAGACCTAAACTAGAACATGGTAAAACGTGTGACTTTGACAAATGTATTTATAGGCTGAGGTTAGAACAGTCCTATTAAAGCCTATTGTAATACATAAATAAAAAAATAAATATATAATATAATATAATATAAAATAAAATAAAATAAAATAAAATATAAATATGTTCATGGCTGGTCTGTGCTCAAAATTTAAATGGATAGTTCATTTAAAAATGAAAATACTATTATCATTCATCTATTGAAGTTGTGTCAAATTGTGCATTTTTATCCAATTTTTGCTGTGTAGACCTCTTTAAATTATTTTCATAAAGTTATGTGCTAGACATTTTGCAGTGCTGTAAATAAAAACTATTACACAGACAAACATGTAACACAAAATACAGCATTATGATCATATAAGACACAATGCAACTATTTAATTACTGATTTTTTACAACTGTGCTTTATAAAGTGATTAGCCTCTAATTAATAACTTAGTGATAAAGCTCAAGTAATAAACCTAATTACAGTGCACATATGAAATCATTTGAATATAAAGATTCTTTAGCTTCAAATGACAAACCTTGATGTCTTGGTTGAAAGGGCAGGCCTTAGCGTGACCATAACAGATGCACATGCCTCCCACTGATATATCCTTAATGGAGTAGTAATACTGAAAAACAAAAGCAATACAATCACATTAAACTCAAACTCTACTGTAATACATAAATTAATTACTGCATCCACTGAGCGGTTCTGAAGCACTAGGAATCTTGGAAGCAAAGAATCTATAAGTTAAACTCTATGGACATCTCTGCTTTTCTGCTATAAATTCACATAACCCCTCACACAACGAAAGTAGGAGTTTGTGATGCAGCATATGTTGTCATTTGGATGCTGGTAGGATCCCAGTAAGACTACAACAAACGGTACATGTGCAAAAGTTGTTGATGTCTGTTGTCACTATCATGGCAATTAGTGTTCACCCTAGATGGGCACTTTGCCCTTGACTTTGGTTAAATTATTTTACTTTCAGCAATGGTTACTATTGTCTGGAATAAGTTTTTTACTATGTGCTTTTTCGTTTTTTCCTTTTACAAGCTACTTTCTTATTGTCAGTAGCTGTCAGCTGGATTTTGACACATGAAAGTACCCAAATGTATTTCCAATTTTGAACTTGATGCAATGTAAGTACAAAATTGTAGTTACATGCAACTAATCTTTATTATTTTGTCTCTTCAATAGACTGTCATTCACATTTTACAAGTTTGACAGCTTTCATAACTTGACTATAATGGCTACCATCTTGACCAGCACTATATCAGCACTTACCACCATAACACAGCCCGAACCAACATGCAAGTAATGTTGGTATATGCTGGGATTTTCAGCAGGGTGCATGCACACAAACAGCATGCTGCAAAGGTAATAAGCATGTTCCATTACTACTGTCTTACATACCCTTAAAGGTACCGATAATAAACAAGCACAATTAGAGTCCTTACCAGGTCAAGAAATTATGATCATATTACCCCATAAATTATCATTTTACAGTCTCTGCACTGGCTACCTAAAATATTATTACTTGCCTATAAGGCTCTAAATGCTAGAGCTCCTGTGTACCTAACTAATCTTCTACCACGCTACAATCCAACACGCTCCCTGAGGTCGCAAAACTCTGGACTTTTGGTAGTACCTAGAATAGCAAAGTCCACTAAAGGAGGTAGAGCTTTTTCACATTTGGCTTCCAAACTCTGGAATAGCCTTCCTGATAACGTTCGGGGTTCAGACACACTCTCTCTGTTTAAATCTAGATTAAAGACACATCTCTTTAGCCAAGCATTCACATAATGCATCTTATAATCTTGTACTGCAGTTATATATCTGATCAAATGTACATTATTATTCTTTAGCTTGGGTTGAACAAATCATTTTTGCTTGGATGGAACAGCAGCTACGCTAATTATGTCTCTATTTGTTTCTCTGTTTCTGACACGGGATTAATATCCCGTGGTAACTAGGAATTACTGAAGCGTCAGTCTGGATCCAACCCTTAAATGATCTGAGATGACCAAACACCTGAGAAGAGATGATGCCAACCCCTCAGACAACATACAGAATTCCCAAATACCAGAAATACCATAAGTTAAATATATTAAGGTTCTACAATATATAAATATATTGTGGAAACTTAAATTCCTGTAAAGCTGCTTTGCAACGATTTGTATCGTAAAAAGCGCTATACAAATAAACTTGAATTGAATTGAATTGAACAATTTTATACTATGCTTTTACTGCATACAGCGTGTGTCAAACTGGTTGTCATGCTTAAGCAGATCAATGATTTGAAAGTGCCACAAAGCCACAGTGTTAAACTTCCAGGGTAAGTCAACTTACCAAACTCACAACAACACACTTTGATATGAGAATGACACACATCACTTTTAAATTAGCCACGTAATCATATGCGACCAATGTGGCTTAAGCCTCTCAGACTCCAAAATGTCTCTTTGAACTAAATACTTTGGGTTCATTTATCCAAATTGCTCAATGCACGCGAGAAACGTAATCCTGCATTTCAATGCAACTCTTCTTTGATGGAAACAGGTCAATCAGCGAGTTAATGAGTTTGTAGGAGGAAGTGGGTGGGTGGAGGCGTGTGATATGGCGTCTTTGAGGGAAAGAGAGGGCTGATTTGTTAATTACTGTATGATTTTAATTAAAACCCATCTGTCTGAGGAGGAGAGGCTGGTAATGGATGAGGCGGCCCGGGCAGCGTTAGCTCCAACCGTCCACACAGACACAGATGGCGTATGAATGGCATTGAGCACATGTGTGGCACATTCCCCCTCTCACACTAGCGCTCTAGCGTCTCCGGCTCCACCTGAGGCTCTCACCCGTCTGGTGACGATGGGATCGATGTCTCGGGGGTCGTTGAGGGCGAGGGTCATGAGGTCAGCGTTTAGGGTGCGGATCCTCTGGAACTGCAGGAGGATATAGCGTGTCGAGGTGAAGTTGAGTAACGTGGGTGATGGATCGTCTGCACTGGGACGGCCATTTATTAGTGAGGTGTGAATCTGAAAGAAAATGAGAAGTGATGCACTGCAACAAGTGACTGTCTTTATGAGGGGAAAAAACAACAACAAAACTCTTTCTTACTAAATGAAAATAATACAATTAACCCTCTGGTTTTCCTCACACTTGTGATTCTTGGAGGCCGAAAATATAATGAAGAACTTTTTTTTTTTTATTTTATTTTATTTTTTTTTTTAATTACATGAATGTAATATATAGTTTTTAAATGTAATGTTTTTTTGTTTGTTTGTTTGTTTTTATCTTGATGGTATTGCATGGCAATAGACAATATTCACCTTAAAATTATGCTGCATTTTGGTCTATATAAACTAAAACAGCTATACGATAAGAAGGCAGATCTGGTGGTAGAAATAAAGGTCATATCAATAAAATCATATGTAATACCATGGTTTAACAACTAGTATACAGGGCTATGTATTGCCTAGTTGCTTATAACAATATTTTCAGACATAATTACTTACTTTCAATATGTTTTGCATTTGGATATATATAAAGACATTATCAAATACTACTTTGCTCATTTGTAGCCACAATCAGTGTTCTGTTTTTTGAATTTTTCATATTTTCCATTCATTTTTCTATGTTGGCCATTTTTGACCGTGAACATCACAAATGTAACATTTTTTCTAGTCATGTCTATGATTTTTTTTTCGTGTGTGCATATAGCAAGTGCAAAAAAGTCAAGTTTTGTACCATTCTGATGAAGTAAAAATGTTTAAGAATTTAAATCGTAAATTTTTTCAGTCTAAAATGATCAAAGACCACCAGAGGGTTAATTGAACGTAAACAAATAAGCAACATTCAATCACAGTTTTAATGCAAAGCTCAAGGTAGTGATGCGTGTGTGCGTGTGTGCGCAGTACTGGGCTGTTTTTCTTTGGTTAATGATGTGTGCTAATTAGTGCTGTGTGAGTTTCTGCTGTCTGTTTTTAAAGGAGATAGAGCGACATTTGAGTCCAGGCTTGATCTCCCCACCCACCTCCCTCATTAGTACTGCACACACACACACACACACACACACACACACACAAAATACTGTTCAATATAGTCCTATGATCTGACAGCTGTAAATTTGACTTTCAGAAAACACACACACACACACACACACACACATTAAACCCGCTGCTGTAAGAGAACTTCCATCTCATTTATCATCTCTGTGTGGGTGTTCATGTCAGCTTGCTATTAGCTGTCAGACGCACTGTGCGGGGAAGTTAGCAGCTGTATTAATGCAAACATGCATAATTCTACATGTTTGGTTTGTATGTAAATGTGATCTGATATCTGTGTCACTGAGAGAGTGTGTGTTATTGAGTGGGCTGTGAGTGAGAGGGACACTGGAGTTTGTGTACCATTTGTGTGTGTGCGTGTGATTGTGAATATATTTTTCTCTTGTCTGTTTTCTCTAATTAAGAATTACAGTTAGCAATGTAACTTAAGATGCAGTCGAGTGAGACTCTGTGAGGTTCTCCATTCCTCAACCCTCTGTGCCACATATTCAAATGCATTTAAAGAGACAGTTCACCCAAAAAGGCAATTCTCCCATCATTTACTGACCCTTATGTTGTTCCAAACACATATGTGTACATTGTAGTGAAATAATACCAATACATTTCTGAACATTTCATGTCCATGTATTTATTTGGTATACAGTCATGTAATAATTGGGATAATGCAGGGTCAGATGTGAGGCTAGCCAATCATACAGGAAGCCAGAGAGGGAGTAAATTATGCTAACTTTTTAAATTAATTGATAAAACAGTGCAAGTTATAATTTCTTCAGGATATGCCATTCATATCATAATTATCTCAAAATGGCATTAAAACCTTTTTATTGCACTACGTGGTTTTGTTTGCCCTGTAAGTGAAGATGTTTCTCACCTCGCCGTTCTCCAGAGGATGGATTTTAGAGTAGAAGGAAGTACAGATGACTTCGTCATCATGCATGCAGGACGGCGGGCCTGTTCTGGGGACGATGCTGAAGCGTGTGATGCACTCTGTGTCTGTAATCGCGTAATACTGCCACGGCATGTATGTTTCACCGTCCAGAGAACGTTCGAGAATCCAGTTTCCGGGCCGAGGGGAGTTTGCAGCTTTTAGGATCACATAAGCGATCTGGAAGACCTGTGTGAGAGGAGAACATGAAACAGTACATTAATATTCTCGCAAATATATACTTCAATTTATATACTGTATACAGTTTACCCCTGACAGAATCTGTAACATTTCTAACAAAAGAGATACGACCTCTAAAATGTTCAAATATTTGAAGTCAGCAAGATTTTTCAATTTGAACTTTTTTAATTTTTTAATGAATCATTTTTTAATTTATCATTATTGAATCCATTTTTTTTTTATTCAGCAAGGACACATTGAACTAATCAAAAGTGACAGTATAGACATTTATAATGTCACAAAAGATTTCTATTTCAAATAAATGCTGCTCTTTTGAACTTTCTATTCATCTGTGAATCCTGAAAATAAAATATATCACAGTTTCCACAAAATATGAAGCAGCACAACTGTTTTCAACATTGATAATAATCAGAAATGTTTCTTGAGCAGCAAATCAGCATATTAGAATGATTTCTGAAGATCATGTGACACTGAAGACTGGAGTAATGATGCTGAAAATACAGCTGCAGATCACAGCAATTAATTACATTTTAACACATTCACATAGAAAACAGCTATTTTAAATTGAAATAATATTTTACAATATTACTGTTTTTATTGTGTTTTTGAACAAATAAATGCAGCTTTAATGAGCAGAAAGACATTTAGAAACACCAAAAAAATCTTACCAACCCCAAATTTTTGAAGTTTTGTGTAAAAAATATTCAATGAACATACAACAATAACTGAACTTACAAAATTAATCCTGAATAAAATTAAAAACCACTGCTAAATGCTACTTTGAACAGTACTTATATAACTTCAGTTGTTATTATTATTATTTATTTTACAAAAATCTGCTAGCTGAAGAATGGTACTTTAGTAATTTGCTTTAAAAATAACATTTTAATGAAAATTATTTGTATTCTTAAAATGCTAATTATGTGGTAACTATTTTATAAAATCAATAAGGCTGTGCTGTAGTTTCTCCTTAGGACGTCATTTAGTGGTGATTACATAATATAACATGCCTAGAGGACCTTATCGCTCAAATATAGTGATGAGCAGTCAAAGATGTGCCCATGTCAGCTATTTTACAACAACTTCAAACTATCCAATTTCTAAAAAAAAAAAAAAAAAAATCTAATTCTCAGCTTATTGTGAACTGTATTTCTGCAGGCTGATTTTCAGAGCAGTAGCTTTGATTACCGTCAAACACAAAACACCAAACCCTGTGATAATGCTCGCAGTAGACTCTCAAAATAGATGAACTTCTTGCAGGAGAACAAAAATGAAAGAGAAGATCTGAGAAAGAAAAGTAAAACTTGATTCCCATGATTCCCCACTCTTTTATTCAGCAGCAGTAGACCTGAGGCACACGTGTACACACACACACACACGCACGCACGCACACACACACACACGTGTGAGTGTGTATTTCGCGGTGTAACACATTAAACACCATCCCTGACAGGTTCTCTGCGGCCTTCAGAAAGCTTCAGGGCGCAGTGACATTCCAGCTTACCTGAAGAGCTGACCTGAATAGAAAGAAAACATTAGAAACGGGGGAAAAAGAAGCTAGGCTGAAGTCTCTATTCGTTTCTGTTACCTTTTTAGCTAACACCACCCCATGAGAAACACACATGCAGAAAACAACAATAGAGTTCGCATCGCACGCTCTTTCATCAGCCGCAGATAACAGGCTCACGTTACGGACTCTCACAGCACTGCCACACACGTCTCCTGAGCCGCTCTGGATGATCATTCAGCAGCACAATGATGTTCTGTGTGCCATTTTCAGAGGTTCGAGCGAGGTGAGGCCGGACCCACACAATCATCTGACTGAACTGTCAAAGACAGCAGTAATTCAAAGCTACGTCAGTCAAACATGCGGGAGTGTACACTTCAAACTGCACACTCAACAGTCATAATCACACAGCTGGAGGACTCATTCTGATTGGTCAGCTGCAGTATTTGGTCACCAGCTACTTCTGAATAATGACACCATCCAGGGCAACTGGGGTAATAATTGACTCTGGACCACTGAATTATTGAAGATTGATATATATATATATATATATGTATGTATATATATATATATATATATATATAATCTTTATTTGTATGTTTTCTGAGAGGGGTACCTTTTTCTTTACTCGCTTCACGCGCTGCTGCTGACTCTCATATGAATCGTGCACATAAAGGCGCTTCCGCCAGCGCAAAATCCTGATACACACACTTACTATATACACAGAATTACAGTATTTAAGTAGGCTATTCATGCTAACTGTCACAGATCGGCCAGGCTCAGGCTACTGGCCACTATGAGTACCTCGTCATGCCGTATGGATTAGTAAACACCCCCTCCGTATTCCAGGATTTCATGCATGAGGTTCTCTGGGAGTATCTTCATCTACATTGATGACATCCTTATCTACTCCCGGAGCATGGCCGAACATCGCCACCACGTTGCGGAGGTCCTGCAACGCCTGAGAGAATTCCACCTGTTCCACCAGTTACATCATAGACCACAGTGGCATCCAGATGGACGATGGGGAAGGCAGAGGCCATCAGGAATTGGCCTGTTCCAAGCACCATCAAGGAACTTCAGCGATTCCTGGGATTCTCGAACTTTTATAGAAGATTCATCCACAACTACAGCTCCATAACCAGTCCACTCACGAATCTGTTAAAAGACAAGCCCAAATCTCTGTCCTGGTCACCAGCAGCCACAGAAGCCTTTGAAGCCCTCAAGAAAGCCTTCACCTGTGCACCGCTCCTCATCCATCCAGACCCCAACAGGCCCTTCATTGTAGAGGTGGATGCCTCCACCACTGGGGTAGGAGCGGTGCTTTCTCAGCAGCAGGGGACTCCAGCCAAACTCCATCCATGTGCCGCCTTCTCTCGCAAGCTCAGCCCGGCGGAGAGAAATTACGACATCGGCAACAGGGAACTCCTGGCTATTAAGTTAGCCCTAGAGGAGTGGAGGCATTGGTTGGAGGGTGCACAACATGCATTCATTGTTCTCACTGACCACAAAAATCTACAATATCTGCGAGACGCCAAGAGACTTAACCCTCGCCAAGCTCGATGGGCGCTCTTTTTCACCAGATTCAATTTTACCATCTCCTATCGTCCAGGTCCCAAAAATGTTAAAGCAGACGCTCTCTCTCGCCTTCATGCTCCTGAAGAGGTCAGTGAGGAACCTGAACCCATCATCTCCAAGAAAATCTTCGTAAGCCCCATCCAATGGACATTCAGTCCCGCTACCTCCTCCAATGCTTCCACGGCCACTCCGCCGGGCTGTCCACAGGGGTTGCAGTATGTCACCAGAGCACAACGCACTCCCCTGATTCACTCCGTCCACACTTCTCTGGGCACTGGCCACCCAGGGGCCAACAGCACCCTCTCGCTGCTGAAGGATCGCTTCTGGTGGCCTAATATGGCTAGGGATGTGAGAAGGTTTGTCCAAGGCTGTTCCGACTGTGCCATGTCCAAGAGTCCGCGCCACCTTCCATCTGGCAAACTTCTTCCGCTGCCCGTTCCCAACCGCCTCTGGTCACACCTAGGAGTTGATTTCATCACGGATCTGCCTTCCTCGGACAGTAACACATGTGTTCTAGTAGTCATTGATCGATTCTCTAAGTCCTGCCGACTTCTCCTCCTCAAGGGTCTGCCCACAGCTATGGAAACCGCTGAGATCATGTTTAACAACATCTTCAGATATTACGGGATTCCATAAGACATTGTTTCAGACCATGGCCCACAGTTTATCTCCAGAGTATGGAAGGCCTTTTTCTCACTCCTAGGTGTGACCATGAACCTCTCAACGTTTCCAGCGAACCTTCTGCCATGGCCACCAGAACTCTTGGAACCAGTTCCCAGGCTGGGCCGAGTACGCACAGAACTCGCTTCGCCAACCATCCACTGGACTCACTCCCTTCCAGTGCGTTCTCGGTTACCAGCCGCCCCTATTTTCCTGATGCCCCACCCGGGACATCAGGATGCGCCTGCCCTGCAAGAAGCTCAGTCCCAGATATGTTGGCCCCTTCACCATCATCAAGCAGATCAATCCAGTCACGTATCAACTTCAGCTTCCCTCACAGTACAAGATTCACTCTTCCTTCCATGTCTCACTACTCAAACCTTATCATCCTCCTGTTTCTGTCTCCACAGAGCCTGGCCCGACAGAGGAACCCCCTCTCCCGTTAATCCAGGAGGACGGTGCCATCTATACAGTCAACGAGATTTTGGACTCCCGGCGCCGTGGTGGTCTCTTGGAATATCTTGTGGACTGGGAAGGCTATGGGCCAGAAGAACGGTCATGGGTCACCAGAGATGACATCCTCGATCCCACGTTGTTGGAAGCCTTTCACTCCACTCATCCAGATCGTCCTGGACCTCGAGGGAGAGGTAGACCACCACGACGTCGGGGTCCTCGGCCCTCAGGAGCGGGCCGTGGAGGAGGGGGTACTGTCACAGATCGGCCAGGCTCATCCACCACCCAATCCCAGTACACACCATCACCTGAATATTAATTGCACGCACCTGTTCGGAATCTGCACCATCATCAGGACTCCTTCAAAACCACACACCTCTCTTCACTCAGTGTCCGGTCTCGTTTGTACGAAGTGGACTCTATCCATGCTATCCAAGCGATACATTGATATACTTACCTTGTGTACTTACCTTTTGTGTCTCCTCCAGTGTATTCCTCTGCTCCTCACTCCAACATCTATTCCAGTTGTTATCTCCTTGTGGACCATATCATTACTCATCATCAGAGGTGTGTGCTATCTCCCGTCTCCATCCCATGAACTCCTGCGAACCAAGAAACAAGGTTATCATCTCCATCAATCCAAGAACTGTTCCATTGTCCAAGATACTCACCTGCCATTACCATCTGCATCTGTTGCTGTTAATAAAGATACCTGTATATTTTCTAATCCTCTGTCTGAGTCTCCTTCCGTAACAGAAACATAATCAGTTATGTCTTAAGTGAACATTTTGGGAACTGTTGGGGAAAAACATCTGATGTGTAATATTATATTAGATTAGTGCAGTACAGTAGGTCTTAATATATAGGCTTTCTGTCTCATTAATGTTAATCTAACAATAAAAGAGAATATCGCTGTTCTTGATTGAACTGCTTTTGTAGTTTCAATAATCAGTTTATTTGTAATATTTGTAATGAACATGTTGAAGTGATTTTTACATTTAATTATTT
>JAFVLL020006012.1:15000-22500 GCA_021397915.2 Tor tambroides | reverse complement strand
GTGGTGAGACAGAATTTAAAGAATTTCATTCTATTCATTAATTGCAAATACCTTAGTGGATAAGGGGAATTTATGTGAATGATTTCGGAAAGAAGATTTTTTTAGAATTAAGGGTGATGCCAAACTAGTTCTTTTTTTTTTTACTAAATTTACAGTAGATCAAATTACTAAGATGTTAGAAGATCTTCATGTTTCTAAGTCAAGCGTGCCTTACATGTCCTGAAAGTGAAGCCAAAGCATTTTGATTTCCCCCTGGTGTCTGGCTGCAGTACAGGTCATAAACTCCACCCTCTCCATGTAAACAAAAGTTAGGTGAGCCAAACTAAAAAAATCCAATTACACTTCAAATGCATTTTTTTCCAAATATTGTTTTGTATGTTTTGTATGTTCAAGTGTTCATTTTCTATTTAAGTTTGCTTTTAGTAGTTAGTTTATTTTACGCTATAAAAACACGGTGTGGTGTGATGATTTTAAGAGATGCTGCAGATATTATAGCTTCAGCTGTCACATTTATTTTTAATCTTTCTTTATAATAATATATATTCTAATGTATAGTGCCATCTGACATGAAGATAGATTTTATAAGGAAGCAGATTAATGAAAGTAGAACGTGTGGTGCGGTACTCTTGGATCTCCAGGTGATTCCTTCAATACTGTTATATAAATTAAGTGTCATGGGTTAACAGAGTATGGTGATAGCCTGGTTGAACTCTTATTTAAACTGGATAGTTCAGAGGGTAGAAATGGATGGTATTCTTTCTCAGGAAACAATTGTTAACAATGGAGTTCCTCAGGGAAATGTCTTAGGCCCCCTTTTGTTTTTATTATACATAAATGGCATGCAAGCTGTTTGTGATTCTAACTTGTTTTTATATGCTGGTAATTTTGCTTTACAGGTTTCAGACAAGGATGCTGGTAGAACACAAGTGATATTAGGTGAGGAGCTCAATAAGATAAGAGATTGGCTCTCTAAAAATAAACACTTATTGCATTTAGGTAAAACGTAAACTATATTATTTAGGTCTAAAATTTACACATGTTTTTGTATTCACGTGGACTTCAGACACTGGCCTCACAGAAGCCTTCAAGCAGCGTCAGTGTTCCACATAGAAAGGAAACCTAATGGGAAATTAAACTCCATATGCTCCAGAAAATAGCTTTTTTTTATATTATGTCATATTATAATGTGACAGTAATTAGAGTAGCATTTCTAAAATAAAGTAAAAATACAGCATGCATAAATGAAATGCCAAAGTCAAACAAAAGGTTGGTTATTCTGTCAAACAGTTAACATTCTACATCTGTACAGTACACTGAACCTCAAAACAATTATTTATAAATGGCATTGTACAGTATGCTGCAGTATTCAGTCCCTTCACTCTAGGCTACAGAGCTGTTTTTCTAGGTATGCATGTACTATGCTATTTTGGCTCATTCTTCCAGGCATTTGCTGTAGTTTAGCTGACACTTGTGAACAACTATTTAATAGTTATAGACTCTCAAGTGGACATAGATCAGATGTATTCCTGGGTCATGGTAGGACATCCACCTGTTTGTTCTCATGCAGTATTTCTCTCATTCATTTTTCCCTCTATAGTCAGTCCTCCAGCACAATGTCAGCACTAGCATACTTCTCTAAAGAGATAGTGTTTTTTGAAGTATGAGCACTGAGCTACTAACTAAAACTGGTGTTTATAACCTGAATAATTTTGTCTGTAGTTTATATGCTTTAAATTTTGAGTAGCATATAGCTTGGCATGTCAGCTTTTTTGGCATTCGTACATCACTGTCTGTCTAATCATGTCTAACCACACTGGAATGGTCATTGTTATGCCTTCTGCTTTTATTTGGTTTGTTTTTGAGTAATGGCATCTTTTATGCAGAGCTCTATTGGCCACCTTCACTGTCAGCTGCTAAACTCTGCATTTCCTCTATAGTGATGGTTGGCTTATTTGAGGCTTTTCTCTCAAGTCTTATTGTAGAGAACTCCGGGTGAATGTGTTTTCTAAGCAGTGTAGGTGGTTTGATTTCCACTTCCTGGTAACTGAACCAAATGAGACATCCAAACGTATGGATATTGTTTTGTATTCTTTTTTCCATTTCAGCATTTGTTTAACTTGGGGATTTTTATTTGTTCCCTTAACTGTGGGAATTTAATCCAGGAAATGTTTTAATGATTCACAGGCAAACACTTCTGTAAACAGCATTTTTCAAAACATATATTATTTTATTTACTGCCAATTTTAAAATAATTAATGTTGTTTTCCAATGCCTTACTCAGACATGCACATGGCATAAGGATGAACTGGAGATTTCAATGAACAGTGTGATTTTCTGTAAAATGCACATAAAATGGTATAAAATAACTGCATGCATGTGTTTGCACGTGTGTTTGTGGAAGGCTTGGATGATATAGTATGATTAGTCACATTTCAAAATAGTACTGAGGTCAGGTGAACATCTGCAGAGACTGGAACATCACACACACACACACACACACACACACACACACACAGTTTCCTACAATGAATTACATGCACAATCTTTCTGGTGGAACCTGAAAAATAAAATACATATATGTGTGCAAGGCTAGAAAACATGGAAAACTTGCACATGCACAGTCATGCAGACTTCTAATAAAATGTATGTGTACTTTGCGCAAAACGTAGCAGCAATAGACGACTGAAGTATCTGATCAGCTTACAGTTTTTTTTCAACTGCTTACACACATTTTCAAAACTTCGCCTCTTTTTATTTTCAAAACTTTACACACAAATCCAAGAACTGCACACACAGAATGCAAAATGCCTCACATCTCGTGCAAATTGAAGCTCTGCATTCAAAATATCACAAAAAGTGTAAACTACTCATCAGTTGTAAATGTGTTACACATCATTTGTACATCTTTCTTAGATCTTGTATCATTACAAATTGAAGCTCTGCATTCAAAATATCACAAACACATCTCAAAAGCAAGCATTTGCAAACACCTTTGCCATAATATAAATTCCTGTTAGATTTTTGTGTTACATAGAGAATCGTGTGTTGTGTTTTGCAAAAAAGTGTTTTATGAAATTGAAAACTGAGTCAAAGGTTGAGAATTAGCATATTGTTTTGCAGATTTTGTGTGTGGTTCCTGTGTTTGAGTGTCAGCTTTCAGAAACTGTGTGACAAGGAAAGATTTTGGGTAACACTATTATAACGTTCAATTGTAAGTCATTTATAAGTAATTAGTTAATGATGAACTAATCATTTACAAAACATGTCTATGCATTCATAGATGATTAATAAGTGATATGTTAATATTTTATCTATGTTTTGTAGATTAAGTTATAAATCATTTACAAGTGATTAGATGATGATGAACTAATCATTTACAAAACATGACTATACATTCAAAAATGATTAAGATGCTAATGATTTACAAATCTGTCATAAGTTATCTTTAAAAAATAGCATCATGAAATAATCAAACAGATCCTTAATGGTTAATAGTTACTAGTTAATATATTATTAATCACTTATAAATCACTGAAATGTCAACATTGTACTATTATCTCAATAAACATTATAAATCATTTACAAAGCTTTCTGCATCCCCTAATCTAAAGTGTAAACCACTCATCAGCTGTAAATGTGTTACACATCATTTGTAGATCTTTCTTAGATCTTGTATCATTACATTAGTGTCTCAGCAATTGATGCTCTGCAGTGAATGGGTGCCGTCAGAATGAGAGTCCAAACAGCTGATAAAAACATCACAATAATCCACACCACTCCAGTCCATCAGTTAACATCTGGAGAAACCAAAAGCTGTGTGTTTGTAAGAAACAAATCCAGCATTAGGATGTTTTCATCTTCAAACCATTGCTTCTGGATAAATTTTGAGTCCATAATTCATAATAACGCTTCCTCCAGTGAAAAAGTCCATCTCCTGTTGTCTTGTAAAGCTTTTGGTTTCTCAAGCCATTAACTGATGGACTGGAGTGGTGTGGATTATTATGATGTTTTTAATCAGCTGTTTGGACTCTCAATCTGACGGCACCCATTCACTGCAGAGCATCCACTGGTGAGCAAGTGATGCAGTGCTACAGATCTGATGAAGAAACAAATGCATCTACATCTTGGATGGCCTGAGGGTGAGGACATTTTCAGAATTTTAATTTTTTTTTATTTTTGGGTGAACTGTTCCTTTAAGACTCTCACTAAACATCATCAACACCCAGCAGCAGTCACTGAAGGAGTCCTGTTAGTCGTCTAAAGCATATTACACATAAAGCATTGTGAACAGTGCATGTGCATATCAGCCTGCTGTTTATAAATAACCACTTAATTCAATTGAATCAATTTCCTCAGTTCAGACGGGTTTTGCTCTAGCGCTCAGCGTGCCTGTAATGTGTTAGCGCACATTTGTCATTGCGACGACAGGTTGTCAGGCAGTGAGTGATGGTAAGACGGCGGTCGTGGCTCGATGCTGTATGTGTGATTGCCGTCAGTAATTACACACCCTCTCGTCTGATTTATTAACTCTAAATGTCCTCTACAGCCCCTCTAATGAATACTCAAACCCTGTCACACTCATTTGTCTTCTATCTTGCCTCCACCCCTCTCTCTTTCTCTCTCTTTCACCGCAGCGTGTTGCACTCATCGTCATATTCTTCAGTTCAGGTAAGGCACAGAGGAACAATGCAGGAATTAAAGAGATAGTTCACCTACAAATGAACATTCTGTCATTATTTATCACCCTCATGCCATTCAAAATGGTGTATGACTTTCTTTCTTGACCATTTTTTAGGTGAATATTATGGCCACACTTTTTCATTTAATGAAAATGACTGAGAATTGGGCTGTCAAGCCTCATCAATCACAAAGTTCTGCAAACCACCGGCTCCTTGCACATTTCTTTGATAACTACACTTACCATTCAAAAGACTGGAATAATTATGACTTTATAATGTTTTTAAAAGAAGTTTCTTCTGTTCACCAAGGCTGCATTTATTTGATCAAAAATGCAGGGGAAAAAAACAGTAAAAATGTGAAATATTATTACAATTTAGAATAACTGTTTTCTATGTGAGTATGTGTTAAACTGTAATTTATTTCTGTGATCAAATCTGTATTTTCAGTATCATTACTCCAGTTTTCAGTGTCACGTGATCTTCAGAAATCATTCTAATATGCTGATTTACTGCTCAAGACACATTTCTGATTATTATCAATGTTGAACACAGTTGTGCTGCACAATATTTCTGTGGAAATTGTGATACATTTTATTTTTCAGGATTCACAGATGAATAGAAAGTTCAAAAGAACAGCATTTATTTGAAATAGAAATCTTTTGTAACACTAAAAATGTCTTTACTATCCTTTTTGATCAATTTATTGCATTCTTGCTGAATATATGTAACAATTTCTTTCAAAAAAAAAAAAAATTGACCACAAACTTTTATAATTTTATAATGCCTTTAACTTTCAAAACATTTGACAAAGTACGTTTAGCGGTAGTCTTAAAACATGAAAGAAAAACCTGTGCAGATCCCATGTGGGCCCAAGCCAACAATAAAACTCATTTTTGGGCATTTTGGGCTAAGTCTGAATTTGTACACTGTAAACTGTGCTGTATAAAGTATGTACATGTGTGCAGAATGCATCTATGCTCCTGTCTAACATCAGTATCATGCCACAAATGTCTTCTTTTTTCAGCGGTTAACTTCATTTCATTATTCTCTGTGCGCCATACTTCCCATCGCTTCTATTTTTGGTATCGCTTTGCCTCTCATCTATTAATTTGCACGTCACTTTTCATTCTGACCGCCCTGCACCCTGCATCTGTTGACTGCATTAATCGCGTGTCTGTAGGTGTTTGTGTAATTTCCTGCGGTCGGCCTCAGATCATCATCTAATAAGGGCTGATGGGAGCATTCTGTCCACACACTACTGCACGCTCATTCAACTCCACTGCTTTGGGCTGTTCAGCCACAGCTAACCTGCACACGCGAGTGGGAGAAGAGCAGCCGAGGGAAGAGAGGGGCTTTTCTTCTGCAAAGGCATTTCAGGACTGCAGCCTCTCATGACAGAGCAGGGGACCGTTTCATACCTGATCAGCATTCAAAATAAAACAGAGTAAAAAAAAAAAATAGTTTTATGAATTAGGGAAGAGATTATAATTTAATTTCTTCACCAAGGCTTGATGCTTGCTTTTTTCTCAAGGAGCAAATGTGCTCCTAAGTGGAATTCAGGAGTGTATTAAAAAAATAAAAAAAACTTTAGGGGCGCAATGACCAAATAATTAGTTTTTCTTTAACAAAGGCATACAAGGAGATATTTACAAGTAAATAATTTCTTCATTCGAAAATAAAATAAAATAAACTTCAAGCTGTATAAATACTCTGGGACTCTTATTTATGTCTATGCTGTTGCTGGCTGCTCATTTAAATATGCATTCTTACAAGCGTCTGCATCATATTACAATACAAACACTATAAAGTAAACATTGTCATAATTAATCAACAGTTGATCATAAGCAATTGGCATAAATCTCTAGTATTCATTGTTTGAAAATCTCTCTGAAGCTAAGAGCCAGTGCTAAGCCAGTTTTATTTATTTAATAAAATCATAGCCTTTCAAAGTTTAATAATCACATTAGGCCATATCATGATTCCTGCTTTTATGTCCCTAAATTCAAAGACCTCTTAAAATTATAATAAAATTTGTTTGTTATACAGTTTAAGATTTTTTACGGACCTATACACTGTTTTGTGTTATTCGCACATGTGCTCCTAAATATATTTTACATTTACATTTGAACACGTTTATTTTTAGTTGCAAATGTGAGTGAAACACTTGCACTGTTGAATCCTGTTATTTGGACTGCAGTTTCTATCGTGCATTTGTATAGTTTTTATGATAGTTTATTATGCTGTTACATCCTTCATTAAACCTCGAAGGCTCCAGTTCCCATTCTGCATAGAAAAGATTGCCTAGTACAATTCTTAAAACAATTCTATATTGCAGTAAACCTGTTAAATTTTAGACACCTGTTCACACCATGATGATAAATATAATGCTAATGATAACTATAACTATAAAGGAACGACTGCTGGAATCACTTTTTCAGAAAAAACATTTTCCAGCTGATGAACCACAAAAACACTGACAGCCAATCAGAATCCACCCAGCTTTAAAGTGTTAGCGCATACTCAGAATAAGTATGTGTACTTAGAATAATTCAGCTACAATTCCTTGGGCATACACTGTAGTTTGCAAATGATTTTTTCCTGTTGGGTAAAAAAAAAAAAAAAAAATTGTTGATGCTTGTATTTTAACCCTACATGGGTCAAAATAACCTGTGGCTGTAAGGAGGGGATAGACCTTTACAAAAGCACAAGATGCATTCTGTGAATGATGCTGTTGTAGTTTGATGTTTTTCTGTTCACCTGCTGCAGGTCCAGAGTCACAGTAATGTAATGGTAGTCCATCCCGTTCATGATGCCCGGGCTC